>JAHWFP010263338.1:0-11206 GCA_023313725.1 Lithobius niger | reverse complement strand
TGGTTAGGGGTAGCCTACCTGCCTAAGTGTCTCGTAGTGACAGGTTGCCTAATTGCCTGGTGTTATGTAATGTTAGCATAGGCCTTGACTAATTACGTTAAATACTGAATAGCCTAGTTGGTAAAAAACTAAATTCGAAAAAACCTACTACGCCTAGAATGTTTACAAAATCTACAGTTTTTATTAATTCATAATTGCGAATTTAACAAATTGTATGAAAGCTAAACCGTAAGGTTGTAATTAAATACCTGGTTGATAATTTACTGCACTGTAAACTACGTCCGTAGAATTGTAACTGGCCATCCGCTCTTTTATCGCCGGTGCGCCGAGTTATTCGTTGCGTTAATGCTTCGTATTATCGTTCCGATAACCGCTAAGTGCTTCGGTTGCAAAAACGTGCAAGTGTCCTCATTAACCATCAAATTATTCACCGCCTAGAATCACAAGAGTTTCACGTTCATTGCTGGCGTCGAAGTTCGCGAGATAAAGATTTGACAGAGTCGAAAATCAGCCAATTTCAAACGAATACTAATGAGGGATACCGATCACACGAGTATTGTTCTGTTTTCATTGTTTGCCTTGTGTCCGAACGTTTCATGTTGGTTTACCAATCAGATTGCAGGGGAGGGAGGTGCCTGTGGATTGCTCTCCAGCGCTGCATGATAATCATTTTGTTATGTGTTTCCAGCACCGCCCATAATCCCTCGCAGTGAATCCCATCCGTTCTTTCGCAGCCGCGAGTTTTGATTTCATCAAGGCCGGCTGGGATGCAAGCTGTTTTCCGACCGATTTGGAAGTGATGGCGGAGTGTGAAGAGCGGCGGCGGTAACCGGTTGCGAGTAGCAACAGGGCAAAGTGAAATGTGTAATGATGTGATCCGTAAGATAAATATTTGTTCGACGTGATGTCGCCCATTTCGAAAGGACAAACATTCCATTTGATTAGATAGCTGGGTTAATTAGCCAAACTTTCTGGTTGTTCCCATGTGAGGGCAAACATCGCATAGTCAATATTGAAAGCTTCATCATTTCTATCACTGTTCACTGAATACCGTGATGGGATTTTGGATTTTATGGGTGGCCAATTTATAATTTATGTTTATTTTCCAGTTTAAGGTCCTGGAATTTTAGCCAACTTTTCTTCAAGAAACGAACTTTACATCAACTGGTTTTGATGTCCTGGATTAAGTGAAGAGAATTTCGAAAATCAAGAATATGAAGAATCAAGTTTAGGAACTTAAAAAAAATTGGGGGGAAATAATAAAGATTAATAAAATTTTGGATTTTGAAATTAGAAATTTTAGAAACTAAACTTGAATTCGTATAATTAACTTGAATTAATACCGAATGGATAATTGATACATAAAAGTACTCAATAGAAAAAATATTTTATGTAAAAGAGAAAATTTTTTTTTTAGGGGTGGTTAGTGTAGTGTACGAGATATACCTGTATGTAGAGGGAGCCTGTGTCGCCACTCTCTTTGTACTACCCCAGTTATCATGTGACTTTGGTCACATCATAAAGACAATAAAAGCACTGAACACCTTGGCTTCAGTGCCACTTGTAAGACCTTAAAGTCTAGTATGGACTTCACTTATTATACTAGTTTAGCATAGTTTAAACCTTAAGTAATGTAGAAGCCACGATACGTTACAGTAATATTGCATAGATACGCCACACTTGCCTAACGAATCCAATCATGGTAGGAGGAGTTAAAGTCCTCCTAATAAGGACATCGTACCACCACTAGTAGGAAGTGTGCCACGTAATCGTCTTAATTCATCACAAAACGACATGTTACCTGAGCAGTTAGTTGAAAGTGAACAAAATCCTTCTGTAAAAAAATCAGCCAAGAAAAAATGTTCGCAAACATAAAATACTGATTATTCGCAAAGTGAAAGAGAAATTCCAGTGCTAATGAATCAAACTCACGTTGCAAATACAATGGCCAAACTCAACAAGGCCCATTGGTCCCGAATGATGCTCGACATTCTGATTCAATTCCAACTCTTTCAGATCATGCAGTTGCAGGAAGTTCTAAAACCAGCACAAAATAGAAAATAAGTCCAGATATTTCGCTCGCAAAACGCCGTGACAAGCGGATAAAAGTTAAACCTATTATATTAGATTTATGAAGAATTCTGTTACTTTTTAATGAATGACTAATGCTGTACATTTTTCTACGCAGCAGATAGTTATCTGAACTGGTTTACAGTTCGCCCCTAACATATCAAAAATTAACCTGAGGTGTGCGGTTAAGGTAACAGGTTGTAATGTTTTTGGTCGTCCTTTTTTACTATGTGCTCACTTTAAATTAAGATTTGTAATTTTCGTCATTAAAAATGGTTTTAATTGGTTTTAATTGTGGGCGAGTAACTTCCAACTTATGTTTGTATCTTGTTGTTCGTGAGTACGTAAATAGCCTTCGGCTTTAACCTGTTCCGAGTAACTAAAATATACGCCAGTAAATTGTTAATCACAGTTTAGTAAATATAGACTTTTTAAGAGAATAAGTGTTGCAAACTGTAATTTATCGTTGTATTTTGACATGTTGTTAATCCTTGTTTTCTTGTTTTTCTCTGTTTTTTTTTTAAGAAAAAGCTACCGCTCTTGGAGCTATAATGAATTGACTGGCAACGCCATCTATCAGCAGTGTTGAAAGTTTGTCAAGTTATCACTGAAAAATTATCTCAATAAATCCAATGAAAATAGTTCACAGCGATTTGAGAATTTGAAAGAAGCAAGCACAATGATTGTTTCGATGAAATATTGTCAAAATCTTTCAGTATTGTGTAAAATTGTAACAGCTGTAATTTGATGCCTTTAAAAATTATGATTGGCTTTAAAAGAAACCCAGTTTGAATCCTATTGAAATGTTATGCTTTGCTAATGAAGGTTGTCTTTGTTTAATGCAATTTTTGGAGACCGTCGTTAGCACAATGGCAGTCAGAATAAATAAAACAGCTATTGAATAAAAAAAAGTTGACAGACCAGTCATACATTTTTAAATAACTGGGGGCTCCAATTTTTTGGGTGATTGGTCCGTTCCCCTACTCGGTTGCTAGTTTGTGCACCTTGTATGCCCACACTTATCGTTTATTACTGTTTGGTGCAGTAACACCAATTTGCTGATTTGGTGTTGTCTAGTGAATCTTGTCATTATACCAGTTGCTTTCAATGTAAATGCAGTTTAGCAGTAATCTGAGAAGCCAAGCGTTTTGAAGAACACAACAATGGTTCCACTCTTGGGAATGTCAAGTATGTTAGCAACACCAACACTGTAATCCTAATGAGCCGTTTTGGACTTTCAGATTCCATCACATCTCTAGCAAAACGTGGCTGCCGAATTTTTTGAACTTAAAGCTGGCCATTTTTTTCTAAATATGTATGCTGATGACCAACGCAACTTCAGCACTTGTCAATAGTTTTAAGGTAGTGCTTTTCAAGGTTGGGCTACTGGAAGAATTGGTAACATGTAAGGCCACCTTTGACTTCAAAGCTCTTCATTGTTTCTATGAAGCTTGGGATATTTGTCACAATTTGTCATCTCCATTGTATCCAAAAACAAATGGTTTTATTGAATGGGCTGTTCAGAAGATCAAACTGGGCCTTCGTAAAGTTGAATGCGAAAGAACAGATATGAATGAAGTACCACTGGTGTATCGTTGAAGTATTACAATCTTTGACGGAAATGCTGATACCATGTAGATTACCAAGTCAAATACTAGTTCATCTGTGTGTTCAAGTCTAAGTATCCATCACATCATTTAAAAGATCAACTTGAAAATTGCCAGCAGGAACATCATAAATACAGAGAAGAAAAGATGGGCTCCTTGCGACGTTCAAGTAGGAATTGTTCTATTTGGATTTAGTAATCACCAAGCAAAAATGGATCAGAGAAACGGTCATAGGTGATGGTCTCTGATCCCGCATGCACATTGTCCGAACTCTAAATGTTGCAATTTAAAGTACAATAGACGCCATCTTCGTCAAGGAAGTGAATGCAAGATGGACAATAATACACGTAAACCACTCATTCCTCATGAGAATTAGTTAAGAGAAAATCTAAAGATGAAGAGCATCACTTGTCACCAAGATCAAGAAAACAATAACAGAACTAAGCAGGTTTTTAATGTGTCTAAGAAAAATCAGCCAGTGGCTCCAGTAGCATGAGTGTCAACCAGTATCACCTGTTCAGCAGGTCATAACGGTGTTCGCCCTACATAGCAACTGAAAACGATATTGCGAAATAGCATTCACGTTAGTCGGAATAGACCTGAGATTGAGAAAGATCAGCGTATTAATAAAAGTAATGGAGCTCCTTGTGCTTCAGTGATACCTAGTTAGCCTATCTGGAAAGTTGCACATTCAGGTAGAGTGATAAGATCTCCAGAAAGTTTGCACTTATAATTATGAGTGATTTCATGGAATGAACTGGTCTTTTTTAATTAGTGTTTTAATGATCAAAGGCCATTGTATTAGTTTGTCTTTGTATTCAGTTTTAATTTTTTTATGATTTAATATTTCATTTAAGCTAGAAAGCCTTGGATCTTCTTTTTCGTAAGATAAAGGGCATGTTACATATAGAGATCAGAGTTTAATTTAGTTATCGTTGGTCGCACTAGAATGTACCTCATATTGATGGTATGTACTGAGTGATGTACGTAATGATTAAAACCCAAGTTTGAGTTGAGTCTCTGTCATGTACATTCTAGCCTACTAATTATTATTCTTCGTACATACGTAACACATGTGGGTATAAGTTAATCCTGATGACTAAAGTTGAAGCTCAGATTTCACTAATACCTTTACTTCGATACCCAGTTCCTCTCTCATTAATGATGTCGTCTGCTCTTAACTGACGTGTTAATCCTATTTTTAATGGGTGGAAACGAAACTAAAAGTAATTACCAATAGACCTACACCCAATTAGTTATTAAAGACAGGCACTGAATGGTGTATTATTATTATTTTTTTATTACTGGACATTGACTAAAACAGACCATCCAGTGAAAAATGACACTTCTAAGTCTCTTAAACTGAATATGAAACTAAAACTAACCTGGTGCCAATGACCGATGGTTTTCTGGGGATCTAAACCAGAAGTTCCACCATTACCATTGGTGCTGAAATTAAATCGTGGTATGGTGCACTCTGTGGTTCTGCCATTTCATCATAATACAGAACGTTTTACTTCTACTGATTGACAGATGATTGAATGGAATTCTGTCCCTAGTTCCCAAGTCGTCCCAAGAATGCTGGTTGCTTAGTGTATATGGAAATTAGGGACTCGATGTCAGAACATTAAAATTCTGAGATAGAAAGTTTTAGATTGAGACTCCGAGATAGAAAGTGTGTACTTCCAAGTTTCTTCTTCTAATACATCTGTCGGTGCATCCTTCTTTCCACATCATTGCTTCATACTTTCTATCTCGGAGTTTCTACCTCAAACTTTCTATCTCAGAATTTTAATGTCCAATTTTAGTCTACATTTTTACAAGCAGGCTAACTGCAAGAATTTTTGTACAGTTTTGATTAAACGCTTCCCACAAAGTGCTACTAGTGTCAGAAACATGAAGATGAAGGCCTGAAGGAAACGACTCAGTGTTCACAAGATAAATGACATCAGTACAAAACCCTTTCGTCAGATTCACACTGAAACAACAGCTTGTCAGTCTATAAGAACATATTCATATTTGAGTTGAATTTTTCTGAACGTAGGTTCCAATCTTTTACGTAGAATAATTTATCATGGAGGAAAAAAAATAGGATTAGTTGAAAATACTCACTCTAAGCAATGTGCCGCAGTGATAATCCACACCTCAGTTAGTAAGGAACCTGTACACCAACGTTCCCATGACATAGAATTCCAAAATTTAAATATAGATACAGCAAAAGGGAATTCTTTCAGTGCTGCTTGGGTTCCTGCTATAATTCGATTTTCGTTACCTATTCAAGAAAATCAGTGGTGTTATTAAAGATATTGAAAAAGTTCAAATCATCAGTCTGTGGCAGACGGTTAAAAAGGATTTCTCATTTTATCAACGTGTCAATAAGTAACTTTAACTTCCAAGATCATTGTGCCCATAACCTATTCAGTAGTGTTGTGTATCATAAGCAAAATCCTGGCATCAATTATAAAACAAGTGCGTAACTAGCAAAAAATCCTGCACCAAGAGTTTAAACATTTTTAATGAACTGATTTTGTTGCCTAAGTCATCTGATAATTAATGTTGTTATACATGAACTGCTCAATGAAGACCTTTCCAGAAATATTTAAAAGTAGAAGTAAGTTCAGTAAGGGGAAAAGAACACTCTGTAAAGGATAATGACCGAAAACCGCGGGCATTCCTAAACAATGCCCGAGGGCGCGCAGCGTCCCGATGGCCATTGTTTAGGAATGCACAAGGTTTTCGGTCATTATCCGACTTAATGCCCATTACGGCGAAGAGCTCGTTCCCATTGTCGGCTATTGTTGGCAGACGTTTTATGCTTTGAAAGAACGTGGTATTGTTACGTTCTTGAAATAACAGGCCATTGTTTTACATTATTAGTAAAGATTCGAAAATAGTTGAACGTGTTGAGGGAAACTAAAATTCTTGGTAGGCTGTGATGATCAAAATGCCTTATCGTATTCCATGTTTGTGCTTTTCGATGTGCATGTTCGTGTGTTGCGTGGCAAAAATCAGGACAGAACTTCAACACAAAGACAACCAACGTTTGGCAGGTCAAATGAAAATGGGCGAGAATACCTTGAATACATATTAAACGTTTCAAAAATAAATCAACGTGGGTTAAAACATATAAAAGGAAAGACGAAAATAAGCCGAACAGCTATGTCAGTGATCTAGGGACGAATTGGGTTGCTAGTTTGAATCCGGGTCATGCCACTCCGAAGGTGGCTTACTGTACTACGTTAATTCTAGTGTATTATTTTTGCTGTTTGGCTTGTTTTCCTCTTTTCTTTATATAATTTACATGAATTTGTGATTATTTATTTAAAATATTTAAAAGTGCAACCAAAGAGAGTCAAAGCATTTTCTCTTCCCGACAATCATTCTTGTTATCCTGGCAACGTGCACAGACTGTATCAAAATTATTGGCCCGAACATGCAAATACTGAGGTTGTGTATTTTTGACCCAAAAAGAAATACAGTAATAACATTTTGTATTACAACCGCCCCGTGGGTAAAAATGTTCCGAGCAACATCATAAAAAATGTTGCAACAGATGCCAATTGCTAAGTTGGATGGCTAATTAAGCAATCACAACATTCGTGTCAGCAACAACTTTGTATCGACCCAACGTAGAAGAGCAGCTCATTGTGCAAACAACTGGCCACCGTAACTTGAAATCTTTACAACAGTACAAGAAAAGTAGTCTGGTGTGCAAGCAAATATCATCGGTATTATGAACGTCGTAGCAAATGTATCAGGCCGGAATGTTACAAATGAAAACCCGGTCAAACATTTGGTGATGAAAAACTGTAACCATTTTACAATCATTACGTAATCTTTTGTAAATGTAACGGCATTGTAATGTAGTGCTTTGCTACTTCAAAAGTGTTTTTTGTTTTGTTAAAATAAGCTGTTTTTCAAACCCCGGGCATTCCCTAGGGAATGCCCGCACTTTTCCTGCCTTCAGATGAAAGTGCGGGCTTTCCCGGCCACAATGGGTTTTTACATTGTTTTACATTGCCGAAAAGGGCATTAAGGACTTAGAACCTAACAACCACCAGCTTAAGGGGTGAAATATTGTGAAGAACATGCTAGAATTGATCCCCACCTGCAAAGGAAGCTGAGGGGACAAGGTAGGCTTATGGTAAGCATGACCGTCTCATGTGCCAGAGGTCCCGAGATTGAGTCCGGCCTCAGCTACCCCAGGCATTTTTGGGACGAAAAGGCCCGCCATTATGTCTCGTGCTCATGCCGATTGTGGCTTGTAAAAGAACCTAGGAATTTCCGATGGGATTTACCTAGCAAAATTGTCCCTCACTCTTTCTGGGTGCACGTTAAATGTTAAAGCTAAAAGAAGCAGATAAAATGCAGCAATGTCTGGTAGTGGTTATGCTATGCAAACTTTTCAAATTATCGACCATATTAATATGTTAGCTACATAATAAAAGCTGTACTTTTTTATTGGAGTATGCCACTTTCTGGATCATGATGAGGTCAGCAGATAACTTTTCAGACAGGGAGCCACTTGAAAATCCTAGCAAAATTGCATCCATTAAATATGGCCGCCATCTAGGTTTCTTTAAATGTGGGTATATCAGCTCGTATTGGTCCGATTTCAATTTTTTTTTCTTTAAGTGTTTAAACCTTAAGGGTTTTGCACAATTTTCAAAATTGCATAATTTTCGACCGATCGCACTTACGGTGGTACCCTTCAAGGATATGGAGTGTTTTGTTAAAATGTTTATTCAGACTTACCTCCTTAAAAATTATATTCTTCGTAGCGACCAATATGGTTTTCTTTTGGGCCATTCGTCTAATTGCCAGTTGCTGGCCTGCCTTGATCTGTGAACTAGCATCCTGATATCGGCATTCAGACTGACGTCATTTATTTCGTTTTTCAAAAGGCCTTCGAGTCTGTAGTACACTCAATACTGATTGTAAAACTCTAGTTTATGGGTTTTGGCGGTAAACCAATTTCTTGCAGGGAAGGACCCAACTGGTCCTTATCAATGGCTCTCTTATTTCTTGCAGGGCAGGACCCAACGGGTCCTTATCAATGGCTCAACCTCCTCCTATGGTGCGATCTCGAGTGGGGTTCAACAGGATTCGGTCCTGGGTCCGCTCTTGTTCCTCGTCTATTTAAATGATCTTGACTGCTCTCATGACACCTCTCACCCCTTCAAATTTGCCGATGACCTGAAGTTGGGCAGCATCTTCCAGCTGGTTTGTCCGACTGTTTGTCCCTGTCTGCTGATATTGGTTACGTCCTGGACTGGAGTGTCGAGTGGCAATTATTGCCACTCACTGTGCATAAGTGCCAGATGCTGCATGTTGGACCTGACCGATGTAATTTTTAGTTTACTCTGGGGATTACACAACTGTCAACTGTTCGTACTGTAAAAGACATAGGTATCTACCTTAACTCTGATTTAAAGGAATCTTATCACTGTGATGTGATTATGAAAACTGCTTTTCATAAGTTGGCAATTATAAAACGCTGTTTCACATCTGGTAGCATTCCAATTAGAGTCTGGGCCTTCCGGGTCATTGTATGACCTACTTTCGAGTACGTGAGCCAGGTGTGGTCCCCCTCACTCTTGGGCGATATTGATAAAGTCGAACGTGTGCAGCGCAGGTTCACCCAAGGGTTACCAGGCTTAAAAAACCTTCCCTATGAGTGCACAGGCTTGGAGCTGCTAGAGTTGCGCCATCTTCGAACAAACATCTTTCTCACCTACAGGATTGCCCATGGGCTCCTATCCATTGACTTACCCTTTCTTTAACTAGAGTCATACAGGGCTACCCGCAGGCATTCTCTTAAACTGGTTGTCCAGCAGGCTCGTACCGAGTGTCGCAAAAGTTTCTTCTAGTTTCAAGTCACATCGGCCCGGAATTCCCTTCCTGAGAACGTTGTCTCGGCTCGCTGCCCCCAACAGTTCAAGACGCTACTCAGGGCCTGCTAATGCAGAAATTTCCTAAACGTAAGATCTTCTGTTGACTACAATTAATTTGGAAACAGTATAAGTGGCACCCGCCCTTCTGTCTTCCCAGTCACTATCATGGCTAAACCAGTATTATATTATAAAAATTATATTTAATTCATTTTAAGGTTTTATTTTCGTAATTTGATGCTGTCTGATTTGTTGTGTATTCTCTTGCATTTGTTTGCAATCTGTTTTAAAATTATACTCATTTAAATCACTTAACCTTCTTTGCTGCAGGTTAGACTGATTTGAAACTTTTTGTAAAAGGCTTCAAAGTGCTTGTGAATTAATAATAATAATAATAATAATAATAATGATAATAATAATAATAAATACATGTTTAATTACTGTAAAAAAATAATTTCGAGCAGAAGCATCCTATAAAAACCAAGAAATTAAAACCTAAGTTTATATACAGTAATCTGGCCTTTTTAAAAAGGGAGTCCAGTTTGCCAAATTTAAAATTTCGTAAAACTGTGAACAGCTTTTGCAGTGACGGTTTCCTCAGCCACGGAATTCCATATATACTGGGATCACTCTCACGGCAAAAAAGTGACTCCGGTAATCCAGTTTGGTAGCAGGAATGGTTAATTTAAAACAATGACCACGAGCCCAAAGAGCTGGGCTATAATTAAAAAAATGGGAGATCCACAGTGAGAAAGCCATGAATATTCTTAAAAATCAAAATCAAATCAGCCTTTAGCCTCCTGAGTTTTAGGGAATAGAGTCCCGTCGCTTTTAAACTCAATCAATACTGGAAGTTTTGCACACCTGGCAACATTTTCGTGAATCATCGCTGCACAGACTCAAGAAGTTCTATAACGTTTTGAAGGTATGGAGACCAGATAGAGCTTGCATATTCCGGTAGTGGTCTCACATAGACCTTATCCTAATCTTCGTTGGAACATCACCCGAAGTAAAGCAACGTCGTGCAATTGCTGCCCATCAATTTGCAGTAACCACAACATGTCCACAGTGAGTAGTCAATTTAAGGTCAGCAGCGATGTATATCCAAGGTCTTTTATGGAGTTTACATTTGGTAGATGAACATTTTTTACGTTGTACTTCTAATATGAAAAGTCTTACATTTATTATAAGAAAGTGGTAATTGCCAACTCATTGCCCAGTTAAAAACATAATCAATCTCGTTATTTAGTGCATGGTTGTCAAGGGTGTATAAGTAATCGGTACATTTTTCTTGGTGAGAAAATGTGGATTGCGTACCAGATTGTTTCAAAATAGAAGAAACAAAATGGAACCCAGCACAGATCCCTGTGGTACTCCACTAATGATGTATGCTGGAGTAGAGTTTGTTTTTCCAATAACAACACAGTGGTGCGATGAGAGAAAAACGCCTCAAGATAAAAGATAGCCGTTGAATCCATAATATGACAAGTGGTAAATGAGTTTGCTGTGAACCACAAATTTGAAAGGGTTTTGAAAATCAAATAACATCGGAGGAAACACCTTGCTCCAAGGCTTCAGTCCATTTGTCAATGCAAGTAGTAAATGGTGCACAGACAAACGACCAGACAAAAAAAAAAA
>JAHWFP010263336.1:0-19910 GCA_023313725.1 Lithobius niger | reverse complement strand
TTGTTGAGTACGTATTGTTGGTTGTGTTTAGTTTGATGGGGAATGAATGTTTGTCCCATTTTTCCATGTTTGTTGTTGTTATTTTCCACTCCGTTTTTGTATTTTTACATCATTCATATTGTTTAAGATGGGTAAAGTGAGCGTTATTGATTTTTTCTCTATGGAAACACGTTTGTTAGGGAGGAGTGCATTTTAAGGTGTCCGTCTTTGAAATGTAAAAGGCCTTTTGCGAAAATAGGAGAAAATTGGAAAGCAATTAGACTGAATCAATGAACTTAAGGGTTAAGGTTCCAAGCTTAAATTAGGTTTGAGGCTTAAGTGAGCTAAGGAAGCTTTGGGCTAATTAAAGCCTGAAATAAGAAAAAAGGAACCCCGTCCATAGAGGACTCTAGACAGGAACAGACCAGCCCTGTGGCAGGCCTTGAAGAAAACTAAGTTTATTTGTAGTGCTATTTTCTTGTGTAGACTATTTGCAATGAATTGTGTGAATAACTGATAGGACAAAGATAAGCAGATGTGGCAGACGTTGCCCCGACAATAACAATATAAGAAATTAGATAAAAAGATGTAACAGAGGTTGTTTTGGCAATAACAACATCCAGGTATTACTAGAAAAAGCTTTTGACACGTAAGACCATTGGTCCCAGAATAACCATTAGCAAGGTGTGAGGTATTCAGGCTAAATGGCGAATCGACAGCTAGGTTAGTAGGGCCAACCTCAGTCACAGTGCAGTGGTCCGGGTTGCCACTGCGCCACCCATTACAGAGATGTTAAACAAACCCCACCCCCCCCCTCCCCAGCCTAGATTTTATCATACAGCTGCACCTTCTGCAAAAATTAAAAAAACACAGACAGGAGGACAGCGTCATCGCCCAATTGACGTGCCCAATTATCAATAATTTCAAATCTAGTTTAATCCTCGTTGAAGATGGAAACGGCAAAGAACAGCATCAAGATGATGATATTCCACAAGGACATGATTGAGCCAAAGTGGCCGTTGACAATAATAACATTCAGGAGGAAGTTCCCTCTACAAACGGAAGCACAGTGTTAGGTTGGTGTGCCCAATTCGTAAACGGTCACTTAAGGTGTGACCAAGCCGTTAAAGAAATGTACGCAGCCGAAAGCTAAAATTAAACGAATTGCATGACATTGTAGACGATTTTCTTGCCAGGAAGTTACCTTTTTCTAATACCTTCATCCCGGCAAACTCATAACGAAACGTGGAGATCAGTCTTAAATTTTACCTTAATGTTAACGTTCCGGGTGAATCATGCTGCTAAATTGTTTTTATACATGTTCCCTAACCAGACAGACCCTAAAATCCCAACATTTTGTTTGTTGTTCCGATTTTGCTGCTGTAGCTCTATCATCTTTACTTGCATCACTGTACGGACCTTTCAGCGTGTTTAAAGATTTAATGTTGACGACGGCAAAACCACAGATGACGAAGCCGTATTAATGTGCGGCGAGCAAAAGCTCTGCGGTGCTACCGACCTGAGGGCAATATGTCAAGCAACGTAAACAGCTCCATTTGTAAAAGCAAGGTTAATATGGACGAACTAGTTTTGAATTATTGAAAATTCATGCTATTATGAGAAGCAGAGGCAAAAAATACAGCTATCGCCACGATCTCCCAACAACATCTGAAAAATACGAGTATGTCATTTTTTTTTGGAAAAAAAAGATACTTTTTTTTTGCTCCAAAACATTTCATAGCATTTCTTGAAACACTGATGCGGCAGAGTAAACAAAGAACCGATTCTTATTCAACACCATCATATGAGATTATCAGAATCATATGAAGGTGCTAGAAGTTCCTGTATGAAAAAGTAAAAAAAAAAAGGAATACGGATCATAATTAGTAAGGTTTGACCTCCACCTCCCTTTTTAAAGCCTAAATTTCGATGCTTAATTTCGCTGCTGTCTTTCAATATTTTCCACTCAAATTCAGTACATACGTTTTGTTGGACTTAGTGAACACGTGTCCAAACTTTTATTAATGTCTGATTTCTCTCATCGGAGATCTGGATTTTTGCTGTAATCATGATTTTCATTTTTGGCTTTTTGTCCTTGGCAAGACACGTTTCTGCTACGCTTCTACAGATCAAATTACTTGTCCTATAAAGCTTGTTCTTAACGCATTTTAGAGGTATTGCTCTGTAGATGTGCCCTTTCTATAGGGCCTTGTCTAATTAGTCAAGTTGTTCATGGTTCAGGGATATATATATATATATACTTTATTAGGGCCGCAGCCCAAGGCTATGCGCCCACCCATGGGTTTAGGGAGCTCCGAACGACCAGATTGATAGCTTTTCATTGTTTAAACAATGTTATTATGCAACAATATTAATCAGCAAACGCCAGCTGCAAGACGAAGACTGAAAGTTAAAGGGGTTGTTTCCATATTGCTTTGCGCAAACCGTAACTTATAAAGATACAAAACATTAGAACAAGCTAATCTAAATTACATGGTATGCCTAAGTGGTACGAATTAGTAAACAATTAAAAACGAACTTTTTGATGCTTAAGGTAAGGTTTAACTTGCCCGAAGTCAAAACGCCAAAGGAACACAAATTAACTTTCAGGTAAGGTTTCAGATACTGCAGTGTTGCTGTACTGTTTAGTCCACGTGAAACCTTACTGCTGTATCCGACCATTACATCGTCATGGTCATCGTGGCTGAGCGGTGAGCGAGCTCAGCCTGGTTGCTGGAGGTTTGCGGATCTGGTCAAACCCTTGGAAAGGGTATCTTGGCAAAGTCCCTGCCCGGACTGCCGGCCAGGGCAGCGTGAGAGGCTACCATGCTCCTTCAGCGGCTATGAGATGTATTCAGGCAACTTCCGGACAATCTTTCGGCCCCGACGATGATCGGAGGTTTCCCGAATCGAATCCCCGGGTTGGCACCTCCCTTTACCAGATATTTCTTCTTCTCTAAATATCTGGTAATGTTCAAAATTGAGCCGGTTCAGCCATACGAGCATTAATTGCTTCGGCTGACTTAAGGCTCGTCAAAATTTCTTTTAAAAAAACAAAAACATACGTAAATACAATTAAAGCCAAATCCCAAAATTCAAAACTTTTCACGCCCAAACAAACAAAGAATAAGAAAAAAATTACACACTCACTACTTTTTTGGCTAAATTTTTTTCATTGTTCTTTAGTCACGTCGTCTACCTTCCTTTCATGCATACTATTTCATTTTTCAAGAATTTCAAGCCCTTTTCAATAATGGAATTTCATTATTACTTTCCAGGACATTCTTCCAGGTTTTCTAGGGCTCGAACCCTGAATTTCCTGTAGAGCTGTACTAAGTACACTACGATGATTAGGTTTTTAACATTTTCCAGCGATGTTATTTAGCCAAGTAAAATTAAGGAAAATTGGAATTTATTTATTTATTTATTTATTTATTTATTTATTTAGCCAAGTAGAATGCATCAATCATCAGCCGAGCTATCGCGTGAAAAAGTAAAAATATTTGAATGCAACAGTTAGGTTTCACGTGGACTAAACAGTACAGCAACACTGCAATATTTGAAACCTTTCAGGAAAGTTTATTTGTGTTCCTTTGCCGTTTTGACTGCGGATCAGTTAAACCTTACCTTGAGCATCAAACGCGTTCGTTTTTGTTTGCTAATAATAATGTTAACTGAGCGAGTTAGAAAAACCAACGTAATTTGAATCGGTTGGGCGGTTTCCTTGTTGTTATACTATATACGTAGGGTATACTCGGAAGTAGCTAAGACTTGAATGATATTAACACCAATGATTAAATTAAATAGAAAATTAGATTTATTATGCATAATCCTTATGTCAGGAGGTCGTAAGTGGAAACACTCTTGTAAACATAATAGTAATGTTAACCAGCAATTAATAACACATTGGGTTAATACCAGAGATGGAAGTGGGTCACTTTTTCCGAACCATGACCCAACTGACCTACTCTCGAGCCCTGACCCGTGGCGACCCACTTGACCCACCAAAGAAAGACCAAAATGTGACCCACTATCCGTGACCATCCCATGCTATAAAAAAATAATACAGTGTAATACGTTAAAAAAAAAGGTTGGTGATAAATACAGGTGTATAAAAGATCTTCCTCCACCCCTCTCTACACTCCAGGCATCATTAAAGATTGTCCATCCTTCCATGGACCATTTATGTGTTATCAGGCCTAATTTTTTAACGTGGCCTTTCTAGACTTTTTTTTCCCCAGATTGTCTTTATGACGACCTTTTTCTAGAACCTGTAGGAAACCTTCTAAATAAAGCTTTTGTTTTATTAATGTAAATCACATAAATGCAAAAGAAGCATTTTTGCTCCCCGTCGCCCCCCCCCCCCCCCCGCCCCCTTGGTTTTTTTTTTTTTTGTTGGTTTTTAGCATTCTAAGAGGCACTTTTTGATAAACTAAGACACATTTTTAAAAAAGTACTAGTAAGCCTACTGGTTACCGTTGGATTACCGTGGGTGGGTTGGGTGAACCGTCTTGACCCATGACCCACTTGACCATCCAAGCTTGACCCACAATGAAAATGTGATCCATTTGACCCATGACTCACCGACCCACGGGTCAGTTCCATATCTGGTTAATACTTAACTTGGCATGACTGACCACACCAAAAAAAAAAAAAAAGAGTGCGAAACACAGTAATTAGTACGTTGGATGGGAGGGGGAGGAGGTGGAACAACCCAAGGTACTGCTGCGCCGGGCTTCACGTGAAAATTGGGTGCATGTGTGGTATCCCTGTCAGTGCACAGGGCTTGCCGTTCACGTGTCGCATGGATACAGAGTCTTTACATGTAATGAGTACATGTAATGAGTACATGTCATTATATGTATAGAGTCTGTATCCATTCGATGCGCGAGCGCTGGACGCCAGGCCCCTGTGTGTCAGTGTTAAATTATGGATGCATTACAAACAAATGCACTTATTACAGACGAGCCTTTCTCTTCAGACGAAGTCCTTAGTTTTTTAGCAGTTTTTGGCATCAATGCAAGGCAGGGGAGCGTGCATAGCAACCTTCGTCTCAGCGGTCCCTGCAGATACGACGACGATGGCACTACTTCGCTGCCAGGTTGCGAAACTTGTTGCAAAAAAACATTGCCGATACTTTTCCAAAACGTGAATTCAAAACTTCAATTTTTTTCGAAATTTCAATTTTTATTTTTTATTTTTTTAATTTCTTGCAATTATATATATATTTTTTTTTTGCAATAGCCTACTTTAATTTTTTTGCAATAGTTTAATTTTTTTGTGAAACTCTTTATGTTAAGGAACTTGATTTTTTTTATATCTATTTTATTTTGGCAGAGCTAATATTTTCGCAAGGCATTAATTTTTAGCAGTCAGTGAATTATGTCGCACATGGCGCATCATACTACTCACCCTGAGCTGTTGACAGAAGTTGAAATCAGGAGAAAAGATGATGTCTGTCTGTGTGTCATCAGGTGCTGTTTCTTCATGATGGGGCAAGGTGTCCTAATGCATGTTAGCATGACCGTATCATTTACCAGGGGTCCTGGGTTCGAGTCCAGCCCCAGCCACCCCTATCATTTTCGGGAAGAGAAGGGCCCTGTGATGTCTCATGTTCATGTCGATTGTGGCATGTAAAAGATTAAAATAGCCTAGAAATTTACGATTGGAGTTACCTAGCAAAATTGTTCCTCTCCTTCTGGCGCTATGGCTAAGGCTTGGTGCGCGTCAAAAGCTAAAGCTGTGTCTTCACGACAGCTTTAGCATCCATTTTTCGATTCATTTTTAATATTCACCGTGCATTCTATGATTTTGTAGATTAAGTTCGGAAATTGATGATATTGGACAAAGGATTTTGGGGGCTATTAACTTACAAAGATCAAAATTAATGTACAACTAATGACATGAAACATAAAATAACACCTAAAAGCACAGGTGTCCCGTCTTTCAAATAATGCTTGAAGATTAACAGCAACATTTAACCAACAAACAACCTCCGGAATCTTCACGGCTTTTTATGCTTTAACGTATATGAGCTGAAAATGTGCTTGATAATGGTGCAGAGTTCCTATGAAACGTCACAATTTTCTTGTGTTTATTTTTTTATCCGTTGGCTCCATTTGGCCCACTGTGAATATTGGTTTCCACTTACAACCCGAGAAGTTCCAGTTTCAGGTTACCTATTCTATACTGTCATGATTTTTTGACGCAGTTTCGCAATTGTCTGCACACTCTCAATTCAGTCACTATTTGCAATCGTCACTGCAAAGGGGAATTCCATGCCTCCAACACAACGTTTGTTTTCTCTCTCTTCTGTTGGAAGACGCTAGCTCTTCTTTTTTCCCGTGTTTTCTTTTTGGTGTGCCCTCTTCAATATTTTAATGCGTTGCTAAATCAACTTAGGTAGCAGTCGGGCAGAAAAGGATGGCTCGTAAGAGAAAAAACCCATGGGAAAAGAAATGGGAGAGAGCCAGCGACGGTAAGAGCCAGAGACGGCAAGAGCCGGTCCTTAGAGACGAAGAGTTGACAGAAGATCTGGAAAATCAGTAGAAAAGCGCTTCAGTGTTGGGGAACACGTCCAGGAATAGTAATGGAAACTGCGTTTAGTCTAGATGGAACACATAAGACAGCTAACATGGAATGGAAGAAAATCGTCAAAGTTTTATGAACGAGCCTTTCAACTCTAGTCTGCTTTTATTTGCCTTGCACTATATTACGTAAACAAGCTTCAGAAATGCCTATGAAATTCAGGCTATTTTCCGAACTCCACAAATTTACATATGCTGCCGTCAATTGAAGAAAAATGGATAGCTTGGAGTGTCAGGTAAACAGACAGTTAAACAAAACGGAAAAATGCTCTATCTATGTTTAAGGTCTGACTTTGCAAGCATGACTTCCAAAGTCAGACTGATATGACTTGATTATACGAAATGACGGAAATGCTGATTCATGGCTGGTGTGCCTATTGCCGTTATCTGACTGTTGTGAGGGTATTACCAGTACCGCAGCTAGCTTCTTCCAAGGAGGGGTGCAAGGACAAAATATTAGGGCCCCTCCTCAACAAGTAAACAAATTTAGAGAACTTTGACTCCACACTCCAACCAAAATAAACTGAATTTAGTCTTATAAGGGCCCCAACTGGTGAATTTTGGGCCCCCTATCCTGGTCTCGGGTGCCTTCAACCCTGTGCACCACCCCTAATTGTGGTACTGGGCATGACTCCCACCCCAGAACCCCAGGCCATCTTAACAAGGCAGAACTTGCTAGGGCGTGTTAAAAACGGACAGAACCGTAACAAAAAAAAAAAATTAAAACTAGAGGGGACTTCGGTGTGTTCTTGTGGCTAGCACCAAACGAAGTGTCAGTTATAATGTGAATCCAGTATTTATATAGGCAGGGTTTGCTGATGCGTCCCTGCTGGCGGAAATTGTCAACTTTTTAATTGTCAAATTATTTTAATAATTCGATGTAATCTTTAAATCTATTGGCGTTGGGTTGAATGTGGTTGTGCGCCTGGGGAAGATGATCTGAAATACGCAATGTTTCAAGATATGTAAAAACGTTATGTTATTTACCACTTAAAAACAGAAACAGGGTTAAACTCGTAGCGTATTCTTTTAACAAGTCTTAATGTTGCAAACGCATCGCTTATATCGCTGACACTGAAGTATCGCATAACGTTCGATCCTTACCGTAATCGTCTTATTTTCGCATTTTTGTGCACACTTCATTCTCAATTTTTTTCTTACTTATTATTAAATCAACTGATAATTAGGTATTACGAAATCTAATCCCTAAAGGTATTTTTATGATTAAGAGGTTTCCACCCTCCAGTCCCTTGGATTTATGACGTAGGGGCAACTGCACATTCGCTGTTCGGTGGCAGCAGCTATTGTCAACCCTCCCCAAAATCGGATATACTCTTACTCAGAATTCTCTTAAACTAATATGGCCACGACACTTTTCCTTTGACCACAGCTTTCTTTAGGATTAAGACGCTTACTTTCATTGCTTTTCGTTATTTTATCGTTCATCATTTTCGTTGTATTTTATAGGTTTTTATTCGTCTGAAGTATAGGTGCATACACAGGGGCATTTCGTCCGTCACTCGTCCGTCGCGTGGCTCCATCATCGCATGAAAGAGGTGAAACTAGCCGGAAGTCGTATCGTAGTGGAATCTTTTTTTTTTTTATTTAATGCACGGTGGTGACGTCCCGCCAACACATCCCAATGCTAAAAGTGTAGCCGTTATATACGGTTAATCTGAAAACCCACACACGTGACCGATGGGATAATTTTGATAACTCACACTTTTTCGATAACCCACACTTTTTTTTGATAATCTAACACTTTTTCCGTGCTCTACACAACCACTGCTCTACCATGTGACATACTTTGCAAAAATACCGTACACAACACAAATTCAACCAGCACATCCCATTGTAAACCAACATAAATAAGCACAGTTGCAACCTGCGAACATATATCGTTCTAACACGGAAAAGAAAAAAAACCTCGCGTAGGCTACTATGCTAGAACCCCACCCATGGAGAAATGGCCCAATCCGCCAACGTTTCGCTCCGACAGTACTAAAACTAGGCTACCGACACTTGTAAACACACCTAAATACACCTAAAAACATACGATACTCAAACGAACAGCACATTTGTAACCTGGCGACAATTTCCGCACTAACACGAAAAAAAAAAAAAAAACCTCGCGTACGATGCTAGCCCCCTCCCCACCCCCATCCATGAATGAACGGTTCAAGCCGAATCCGACAACATTTCGTTCCGACGGACCGAAAACTAGCCTACTGACACCTTCTAAACACACCTAAAACCCTACGAGACTCAAGCGAATAGCGCATTTTATACGCTACATCTTATTTAAACTAATAAAGTAGAAAAATACGGTTTTACCTTAAACACAAACGTCGGTGACTGGAACTGGATATAGGGACGTCCTCGCCTACGTGAGACTTTCGCAGACAGGAAGTTTAAACCGGAAGTTTGAGTTCAGGAATTTACGTCATGTTTCACAAATAAAATGTTCAAATAAATTTTTTTTAAATCTCAAATAACTAGATATGTTGGCTCGACGTCACACCTTAGCATTAAAATACATATCCGTGAGTCGTAGTCGATTTACCCGGTTATAATTGCTCTTGAGCTCGAACGGCTAGTCCACTATCTCGGGGCTGGAGGGCTTCGCCCACTCGTGTTTCCCTCCACCCCTTCGATAGTGGACTAGCCGTTTCTCGCTCGCTCGCAATTATAACCGGTAAATCGACTACGACTCACGGATATCTACTACTTAATGCACGGTGGTGACGTCACGCTAATACATCCCCATGCTAAAAGTGTAGTCGTTATATACGGTTAATCTGAAAACCCACACACGTCACATGGATTAATTTTGATAACCCACACTTTTTTGATAATCTAACACTTTTTACGTGGGTCTACACAACCCCTGCTCCACCATGTGACATATGACCCGACTTTTTAAAATTACCCAACGTAACACAAATGCAACCAGCATAAACAGGCACATTTACAACCTGCGACACATTTCCTTCTAGCCTAACCAAAAAAAACTCGCGTACTATGCTAGACCCCCACCCACGGAGGAATGGCCCAACCCTCTTTCGTTCCAACGGTACGAAAACTAAGCTACTGACACTTTGAAATACACCTAAAAACCTACGAGACTCAAGCGAATAGCGCATTTTATATACTCATCTTATTTAAACTATTAAAATAGAAAAACAAAATACAGTTTTACCCCTTAAATACAAACATCGGTATTACGCAGCGCCTCTCCTCTTCGGTCGGCCTTCATACACAGGAAGCTTCCAACCCCGTTTCTAAACCGGAACTTCCGTTCAGGAAGTTACAAAAATCGCACGTAAAAAAAATCTTAAATTCTTGAAACAAGTCTTTAAAAAACTCTAATAACATCATAAATTAGCTCGACGTCACACCATAGCATTAAAATACATATCCGTGAGTCCTGGTCGATTTAACGGTTATAATTGCTCTTGACCTCGAAACGGCTAGTCCACTATCTCGGGGGTGAACGGAAATACTCGTGGGCTTCGCCCACTCGTGTTTCCCTCCACCCCCTCGATAGTGGACTAGCCGTTTCTCGCTCGCGAGCAATCATAACTGTTAAATCGACTAGGACTCACGGATATCTTTTACATAATCAGTATTGTAATCACTAGAACTCGCGCTCAACGTCTTTATTGTTAACTAATCTCACTTTCTGAGTCATTATTTGTACCACTACGTTGCCAAGAGCATCTCAGAAGCTTTTAAATTTGTGCTATCCCAGTCAACTTCAGGTAATGCCCGGGGCTTTTACCTCGATGCTGAAACGCTTCTCAGATCGCTCTGGACAATTAGCGGTACAAATGTAGTGGTAAAAATAGTAACTTCGGACGTGAGATAAGTTGTAAATAAAAACGTTCAGCGCGACTTCCAGTGATGATAATAGTAGGGCGTAAGCGCAAAATATAATAACGCTAATTGTTCAACCATAAGACTTCTGGCTATAGTTTCACCCCTCTCATTTATGTGTAGTCTGTAAACACGAGACGCGCGAGTAACGATCGACGAGCTCCTGTTGATGCATATTTCCTTCCCCACGTAACATTTTCATTTTATAACAGTCTGTTTGTGGAAATGAACGTTGCCAACCTTTTATCTATAATGCTGAAACGAAGACCAAAGTTTAAAACCGTTGACAAGTCTGCCACTTTTTTTGTGTGGCTGTATAGCATCATTTAGTGGTAACATCCGACCCAGAATCAAGAGAATGCAGACAGACCTGGTCACTTATACATGCAAACTCTTTTTCAGAATGTGGAAGATAGGCAGAGTGTTGAGGCGCTTAAGTTTAGACAACCGCTTTCTCGAGAACTGCTTTAAAATCAAGTTTGTAGACGACGTCGCCAGACAACGGTAACAAGAGAAAATAAAATAAAAATTCAACAGAAGGAAGGGTAGAGAGAGCCTTGGTCTAGGAATCCCCACTCGAATATTGATCCACTCGAGTCTCAGTTCGTTGCACTTCTCGCAAATAAACGACTTGACACCCGCCATTTGGACTGCTGCTGACTCAGACTTGAGTGCCTAACCATCCAATCGTCCATTCTTCCTTTCTCCTATCCAGATATGCTCCATTCCCTCTCTTTTTCCACTTCTGATGGCAGGCAACCCTTCCTTGCTGAATTTGCTTGCTCAAATCGGGAAACTCCTTAAACATCACAAGGCCACCAGGGACTCTCAGCCAATCGAGAGGGTTAGCTGGTGGGTAGCTCCTAGTGGTCATTTTTTGGTCTCATCTTTAAAAGGGGAAGGTTAAGTTCTGCAAGGAGGAAGCCTTAAAGTTTGAATTTGTAGATAAATTTAATTAAAAACTGCACAGAATAAAATTCCTGTGTAGCTTAATTATGTTCTCGGATGATCTGGAGGCTCGGGAGAACGATACGCTTGATATCAACATGAGAGATAAGGACGTAACCCGTCACCTCACGAAAGTCTTTCAGGAAACTAAGGTCCATGTTGTCATTATAGAAGAATAAAACAAGAATAGATTGAGAGTTAAATTACGATCACACGTTTCTTGTGGACTGATGGCTTCCTCAAAGTTAATCTGGAGAACAAAGAGTTCTATAGGACAGTATTAAGTCTCTGATCTAGTGTATGACGGTAACAGATACTCATTCAGCTAGTTGTTGTTCTACAAAAAATGCATTCAAAAAGAATTCTATAAAGGTTTGGTTTTCATGTCAAGGTAGCCGGGTCGGCACCAATAAATCGCGAGGTATCAGGGTCCTGTCCAAGAACGGCACAGGGCTTGTCTCTGCAGCTGCCGTGGAGAGGTCGTGTTGGCTCGTTTACACAATGGTCACACCAAACTAACTCACTGTTTCATTTTGAGAGGGTGGGAATTTACGGCTCCTAAATGTTATTGGTGTCGACAACTACTTACGGTCCGACACTTGCTTTTTACCATCTTGATGGTGTTCTGCGCCGTTTCCATCTTCCATGAGACATAAACGCGTCAATTAGGCGATAAGTCTGTCCTCCTTTCTGGGGTCCTTAAATTTTTGCATGAAGTATGATAAGATCTAGATTTGGGGTTTGTTTAACTTCACCGTAATGAGTGGTGCAGTGGCAACCCGCACTACTCTATTGTGACTGAGGTTGTCGCTAATGACCTGGCTGTCGACGCACCATTGAGCCTCAATCCCTTCTCCCTCAGCATGTAGTAGTATTTTACTCCAAATCACGCGAAAATAATAATTGACCCAACATTTAAAATTTTTTCGTGTAATTAGTGGCTAATTTGAATCAGTTACACTAATTCTTATGTATCACGAGTAAGTGCTTTCCTGATCAAAGTTTGAACTTCATATTGGAAACAAACTCTTCAAATTAATACGTACAATGAAAGGCATTAATTAACGCCTTTCCCTCCACCTGTAGGCCTACGCCTAGAGGAGTCCTTTGTTTAGTAATATACGTACATACGGAGGTGCAGCGATTCAATGTCGCATCTGCTTGGCTTGTATGCCAAGCCTTTTTTAACTCGGCTATGCTTTTCTCGCTCAACTCGGGTTCTCAGAGAACCATCGGTATATAGGGCGGGTTTACGCAGCGACAATTTTCTCGCTCACTAGCAACGACTCGCCTCTGCATTCTCGCAGCAAGAAGCTAGAAATTGTCTGAAATTCCAACATGGCGGCGGTTTTAGCTCTGACATCTCGCAACGAAACAAATCAATAATTGAGTTTAAAAGCTATTGGAAAAATTGTTTCGTCACGAGGAATTCTTTATCTTACTGTCACGAATTATAAGACTGCAGCATTTGCTCAAACGATGTCGGATTTAGCTAATCCAGGAAGCGTTGTTACCATGGCAACAACATCTTTGCCATGGGGATTAAATTTCAGCTGCGAGAATACAAAGGTGAGTCGTTGCGTAAACGCGCCCTTATACCAGAGCATGCGGCTTTCGAGTTGTCTATATACGTAGTAACCATGTCATATGTTGATATTAACAACGTTAACATAACATTAACATAACATTAACAACGTTACCATTAACCAACTATATGTATATATTAACAAAGTCTTCAAATAACAGAAATGTTGAATGCCAACAGGCACATTTTTACATTGGTATGGAATTATAAGGTAAGACAAAACACAACACAGCGCAATTATTGCTATTGTAATGAGCAAATTTTCGAAGGCTGTTATTTTAGCACTGTTTCTAAAATTTGCTGTCTTTTTCAGGCAATGAAGTTCAAGAACGCTCGCTCTTAAGTATGTTTTTGTACTTTTTGAATTCCCGCAAGTGTAATCTTGTGTCTTATCACTGTTCCTTTGCCAGCTTAAAATAAAACGATTGTCATGTTTACATTTGATCGTGATCGCTTGGCTGAGCCGTAGCTAGATCTCAGAGTGTTTGCCTGAAGAAGTAGATCTAAGTTTCAGCGACTGTAAGAGTTATTCTGGCTTATTCTGGACATTATTCCACCAGCTACGGGGGGGCCCCCCCCTCGGACCGTCTGCGATGATCGGAAATTTCCGGGCTGTAATTCCTGTGTTGCTCCCTACCCTCCCTTAATATACTTATTTTCTTTTCTTATACCTCTCCTAAAATTAAAAATTGAGCCAATTCGTCTCCACGCATACGTTTGGTGTAACACTTATCATTGTGCCTTTTTTTTTTTTTTAGTTCTTTGGCCAAGGTCGAAATTTGGGAGGGCAAATAGTAATTGTGGCGCCCCTTCAATTTTGACGAACTTTTTGGAGTTGGATGTCAACCTGTTTAATCTTTCCGTTTTTTTCTTTTTTCTTTTTTGCTATGCCGCAAGCTGTGTGACAGTATCAAACAGACAAGCCTTTTCAACAAAAAATTTCTTCAAGAAAGGTTAATTTTGGGGTTTGGGCACCCCTTTTGCCAGTTTCTGGAAGCCTCCCCCCCCCCCACCATTGCACGGCCGAATTAAATGTTGCCGTTAAAAGTTTAGTAGGGTCCAAGCCAAAAAATAATGATTTTATAATGAATAACGATCTGTGCATTTATACACAGGTAATATTTTCGGTCATTATAAAGGCCTTCATCAGTACACTAACACGAAAAACACACACGAATGAGTTAAATTATTTTATTTTAAACAAGAAAATTCACCCCACCCTTCTGACATAACTTCCGGTAAAACGGCAGAGAACTAGGTTGGGACATGTCACGGGTGGGGGCGAGTCCTCGAACGGGTTCAATTTTTTAACTATAGACTTTATGGCGTTCCCTTGCGACATTAGGCCTACTTGAATATATGTTGTGCTATAGTGTGTGTTTTTTATCTTTTCAGCGCACTGATGAAGACCTTAATACGGGCCGAAAACTTTACCTGTATATAAGTAAAAGGTCTTGCAATACTGAACCAAGACGAGCTGGGTTTTCCACTTATTCACTAAAGTCTGCAACACAAAAATTTGGAAAGGACTTTATATCAGAAAGCAGAAGGTTACAGGACGGATAAGAATCCGAGGTTGCACTGGTCTAGAATTTCGTCGATGTCATGATAATCTCGACTAGTTCTATTTATTTCTACAAATTCCACCTTTCTGTTAGCTGACAGAGTTTTTAAGTTTTGTGAAAGGCAGCGAAAATTAGACTGAGAACGCAATGTCGAGTTGTTTCTTTTAGCCACGAAATCACTTTTCAACTCTCGAACTTTTAAGAGCGACAACAAATTTAATTAAACGAAGGAGAGCAGTTTTGGCATAAGATTTAATCAAAAACTAATTATTGACTAAGAATAACATTGTAGATCGAGAGTACGTTAGAAAGGGGGGGGAGGGGGAGGGAGTGGTGGGCTCGGGGTAGAATGAGACGCTGCTTGGTTACGGTACAAGGCAACGAAATTAGAAAGCTGTAGGGGGGAAAAGAAGGGCACACAGTTAAGAAAAAGCAGGGGGAAAAACTTGTTTAATGTTGCAGAGAATCTGAGCGTTGTGGCTTAACAAATATGCTTCAACTGGATCGATTTGCAGCACTCTCTGTTTCGCTCAATTTGCATAAGTTTCACTCTACCGATCTGTACCCAGATCGCTCGTCAAATTCGTGATTCTGTCTCCAGATATATGTTTTTTGTTCTTCAAATATAATCACTCTCCCAAACAAATTATTTTGCAGGTTGGAAAGGCACTGTTGAATGGACGTTACTGACGGAACATCACACCCGCAAGTGGATATAAGAAACACAGAAATGTTCCTGGTGACATTGAAAAAACCACAAGTTCATACGAATAGACAAGATTTATTTAATTTTCGGCAGTTCATTTGCTGCCTTGGTCACAATTTTGAAAGCGAAAACACAAATTTAAAATGCCATTACATCAATCAACAAACAACAACAACAGCCATCTTGGACAAGATAGCGGTTGTTGTTGTTTGTTGATTGCTGCAATGGCATTTTTAATTTGTGTTTTCGCCTTCTAGACTGTGACCAAGGTAGGAAATGAACTGCCGAAAATTGTATAAATCGTGTCTATTCGTATCAACTTCTGTTTTTTTTCAACATTTGTTTTTTGAAACGTCCACACAACCACAAATTAATTTAATTGCAATGGCCAAGCTGTCGACGCGCCATTAAGCCTCAATCCCCCCCCCCACAACCACAAATTAATTTAATTGCAATGGCTATAAGAACACGATTTAATTTTTGACCAACATTGCTCTCAGTCCTTGATCATCCTCAAAGAACATTATGAGTGTGATACATCTTACACAGTACCAGAATTCAATGTAAAATCGTCTGTTTGCAAGTTAAAAATGGATGAACACAGACAAATTGGAGATCATAAGAGAGACGTTTATTACTCGCCGGTCGTGTTGTAATCATGTCATGGTCCTACATGACATTAACAGGAAGATCTTTGAACACACCATTCCACTTTTCGTCATTTGCACAATTTTTTATTGTGTTCATTACTCTAATCTAGTTACTGGTTATGAAGTAAGCCTCCAACTCGAGAGCCTTTTTTTTAACAAGTTCACTTTGGAGGAATTGAGTCTTGCTACCATCTGCTGAGTGCGTGCTTCTTGCTTTCCACCACATGATCAACGTCGTCCTGGGCGATGGCTTTGACATGATCAAGCTTCCGTCTCCCGATCGGCCACCTGCTGCAAGAAATGTTTTGAAAACTTTGAAACCTTGTACGAGCAATGCTAATTTACCGCGAATGGCGGGACATAGTTTCTTTCGTTCTCCATCCGATGTTAGAGATAAAATTTAACAAATTAAAACCAACTGGAAAATTATGGTGCAGGGGAAAGGAAGATACGAACGGTTGAGCTTTTCTTATCCCAATAGTTTTCGTTTCTCAATTTACTGTCTTCACAGTAGTTCCCCCATCTCTATCTTCATTGTCGTTCCCCATTTTCTGTCTTCATGGCGGTTGCCCCATTTTCGGTCTGTCTTCATGGTCGTTCCCCCATCTTCTGTCTTCTCAGTCGTTTGCCTATCTTCTGTCTTCTTTCGTTTCTCATATTCAGTCTTGTCTTTGTTTCCCCATCTTCTGGCTTTATGGTGTTACCGTATATTCTGTCTTTACGGCCGCCTTCCCATATCCGGTCTTCGTGGCTGTTTCCCCATTTTCTGATTCTTTTCAGTCGTTTGCCCATCTTCTGTCTTCTAATCGTTCCAAATATTCAGTCTTCTTTTTGTTTCCCCAACTTCTGGCTTTATGGTGTTCCCTCATCTTCTGTCTTTATGGCTGTCTGTCTTTATGGCTGTCTGCCCATGTCCGATCTTCGTGGCTGTTTCCACATCTTCGGATTCTTTTCAGTCGTTTGCCCATTTTCTGTCTTCTAATCGTTCCACATATTCAGTCTTCGCTTTGTTTCCCCATCTTCTGGCTTTATGATCTTCCCCGATCTTCTGTCTTTATCGCCGTCTCCCCATCTCAGATCTTCATGGCTGTTTCCAAATCTTCTGAGTCTTTTTAGTCGTTTCTACAAGTTCTGTCTTCTAGATTGTTTCCCATCTTCTTTCTTCTCAGCCGCTTTCCTACCTTCTGTCATCACAGTCGTTTTCCCATCTTTGTCTTCAGTCTTTACGGTCGTTTCCAGCTATTTTTGCTTTTTTCTGCTGTGAACTTTAAACAATGGTCTAAACCTTTGTTGCTGTCAAATTTTTGTTATGCAATTAGTCTAGGCTACCTTGTGGATTTAGGCAAATTAAGAAACAGTGTTTCGCTCCAATCCTGGTAACTGCGTAAGCCTCACTCCACTTGTCTAATTTGGTAGCATCCCAAGTCTGATAAAATCAGCATTTAAGTTAAAGATCATTTTGCTTGAATTTGATTCCAGGATTCATTGTGGAAAGCTGTTTCGTTAGTGAGAAGTCAACTACTTACTATACTACACAACATTAAAAAAATGTTGCCTACATAGTTAGGTCCACCTCACACCAGTGGCACATTGCAGACAACAATGACATTGTTTGGTTGTAGGAGCGTGGTCGCACCAGTCGTAAAAGATAACATTTCTTGATTAAAAAGATTAAAAAAAATTAGGTGGCTTTTAGCTGTCGTTATTGGCCGCTTCCCAACTATCAGCTGACCCAGAAAATTGCTGATCCTAAGAATAAAACTAAAATTCCTGAAACATTTGTGTAGTCTAAAAAAAATAACGTTGTATACCTTCAGTCTTATTTTTATTGTGCAGCTATATATGCTAAAAAAAAAAAAGAAAACATTATGAAATACTTATTTGTATTTCCATTCTGAACATAAAGAAGTAAATACTTCAAGGCTAGGTTTACCCAGGATTTAAAAATGGATTTCGAAACAACTGGAATGAAAAAAAAAAACAGAATTGCCCTGTTTAGACGGTTTGTCTCTAGTATTGGCCTACACTTGACATACTAACCAGGGTTGGCCACCACTTACCTGACGAAGAACACGGAACACGCTGAGTCGGCTCATCGTAGGTTGACCAAGTACCTACCTGGTAAATATCGTCTTCTGAGTATGGATTTCTTCAAGGTGCAACGGCTGCAGGTTGATTCGAGTTTTATGTATTCAATATATTCATAGACTTAACGGTATTGAGCCTGAATGGTCCTTCGATGAAACTGGCTTAGCAGAAGCAATCCTCTCAAACTGGTTGTCGGCGTGAAGGATTTAGAAGGAACTGTCGTAAATACTCTTCTCTATATGTATTCTTGACTGTGTGGAACTCATTTCGTTCTTACGTTTTGTGTTCACCTGCCTCCCACTGTTTAAACTAGAACGGAACGTTAACCTTTTAACGTTAATGTCATTTACGGAAGGTTAAACTGTTTTATAAGATGAAAGTGACTGAGGTGTCCATACTGCAACTGTCCCTTCACGTTCCATTCCTTGTCACGAGGTCGTCTGGAAGAGAAGCTGTGGCTTTCGTATCCCGGCTCCATTCCCCGGCTTATTTCAAGTTCATTCAACGCTTTTGCAAACATTTGCCACTTATCTGAACTAATTGCAGCATGAATAATATTTTTTGCACTCTTTTATTAGGTTAAAACCTACATAGCGTACTTTTAACCCAGAAAATAGTTACGACCAGTCGTTCCACAACTGGCCGCATGAGGTCGCGACTCAGAACGAGATACGGAGCATGCTGCAATATATTTCTTGACACTCAATACAGATAAAAAGCACTATTCAATAGTTTTGAAATGAAAGAAAGTTAGCTAAATGCACGAAAATACAACAGACGACGTTTCGGGGGATAAACAGTACCCCGTTATCAAGTGCATAAAAATTAGCAATCAAGCGTCGGTATAAATAATAACACGAAATTGGCAGTGCCACAGCAAAGCGTATTAAAAGGTAAGCAGACATTTTAAAATAAAAAAAAAAGAATAAACCCAGATTTACTGACAAAACAGCCAATCATGGGCGACCACATCTCGTCCTGCAAGTGCAGGAGCGAAGTGAAGCCAAGTTAAACAATTTTTTTCTTATAAGCAAGACTCCATACCACGAGTGATAAATGCCGAAAACTCACAATCGGAATAACATGAGAAGGAGGAGGTGGGTGGGTGGGGGGTTATAACTAGAATTTGTATTCCGAAAGGCCTAACTGGCGTATAACGGAAACACTTTCTTTAATGTTCTCATTTTCTGGCAAGATGTGATTGTGCACTGGTGGGCAATGGGATAAAATAACTCAAGATTCGAGGTTTGGTCTGGCTCTAGATTGCTTCTCAGTGAATGCTTGAATGCTAATTGTTGTGCACTTGATAACGGGGTGCTGTTTATCGCCGAAACGTCGTCTGTCGAAATTTTGTGCATGTAGCTAGCCTTCTTTCATTTAAAATCTCGGACACCCCGTCGAGCACTCCAGGCTCTCCTTTATGACACTCCTGGTATTAGTGGTCAACCTGTGGCCTTTCGTTGGCGCATCGCATATGTGAAACAAATTATCATTTTTCAAGGTCATCATTTCTGAAACAACTTGATTCAGTCGTTCCTTGAATAAGAAATGGTTGCACTGAGGTGTAGTTTTTTTTAATCTACACTCAAACAACAACTTTGACTGGGAGTTTATTAAAATTGGGATTAAAACCAGCTACACACTGCAAGTTAGACTGCAATTTGTAATCTCTTATACATAAACATTTAATCCTGGCCTAATAGCACATTATTGCACATTTATACTTCCTTTCACTGAACATTCCAGTCAAACAACGAGCTCTATTTGAGCTAAGATCTCTCACTGTTCTTAAAAACTGGAAAAGATGTTTATAATAGTTATTGCTTCGTAGAACTATATATTAAAAGGAGTAAGTAGTATCTAAAGTTCTTATTTAGTCCTGGTTGGTCCATTTAATGTACAGTTACTATGTACATCTATACAGCT
>JAHWFP010263322.1:0-19520 GCA_023313725.1 Lithobius niger | reverse complement strand
TGTGACGTGAAACACTGCTTCTGTGCTTTTTAATTAGTGATTTTACTTTGCAAAATGAAGCCAACAGAAGAAATAACTCCGTATTAGCTACAGAACTCGAATTTGGATCAAGTGGTTGAACTAGCTGCAAGAGGCACTGGAGGTAAAACAAAAAGAAAACCAGTCTGTTTAGTCACGTTAATGCTGTGAGAGCTGATTGCGACCCCAACTCGCCTCCGATGTTTTCCTGCATAACTGGTGGAGGGTGGGATGCCATTAACGGTGTGCAGTGGCAGAATATAAATCAACAAACAGTTGCGGAGTGTCTTTTGTCATTTTAGTAAATGTATCAGCCTTTGGTTAGTCGGCCCTTTGTATAAATGAATGCATTCTGCACACCTACCCTACTGTGTTGTGACACAAAATTGTGGTGTAGACACGTTCATGGTTAGATCGCTGTTGTATTTAGGAGTGATAGTTCAGTGACTATTTGTTTTTGCCATGGTGCATAAGTAGCCGCGAGCACCGGGGGCATCAGATTCGATAGGCGTCTTGGTCCCGGATGCACATCTTCGGCTTCTTAAAGACCCGGGCTCGATCTTGGTGATGGGAAGTGTATATGTACGGGTTTTTCTCCGGTTGCTTAGTGTTTACCCATACTCTGCCTTAAATTTGTAAGCTTTTTTTGTGAAACAGTCTGGCACGGTATGTCGTGAAATATAGTAGATAAAATTGAAGGAAACAACAACGCAAAAGGTATTTATCGGTGGAACAGCTTTATTCAAACAGGCTGCTTTCACAACATACAGCGCACTTGCTCAACGCAGCCAGCCTCTTTCAGAATTTGATTGTTACACCAAAAGGAAGTAGGCCACCTATGTTATGAGATGGAACAAAGGAGGAATTGATATAGGTACCGACGGAAACGGAAGTACACTGCACGACACGAACTCCTTGCCAACAGCCAAAACCATGCCAACTATTGATTTTATAATATTCTCGAAAAGGTTGTTGTTTACCTTTTTGGTAGCTCTATTTTAGTTTCAGATGACACTAAACTTGGCCCGTGCGACCAAACAATTCACTAATGAACAGAAAGGGAGCGTGTAATTTCGAAATCAGGGGGGGAAATCTCCATATACAGCCCAGGCAAGCTTTTCCGGTGAGTAGGGGTCGCGGCAGAGGGAATACACCATACACACACAGCCTCTTACAATTCATCCTTTTGCCTCGGCGGCCGTGTTTCCGGAGAAATTTAATATTGTCGTCGTTGCATTAATTCCGCTGCTGCGACGATGCCACATAACCGGCGATATGCGACTTGGTACACGGATAAGCACTCTCCTATGAATTGGGAGCCGACAGGTTAGAGCACCGCTCCGGGGGCGCCACGCCGCTCTGTCAGACACTGCTGCTTCTCGTTGCAGACATGCAGGACGACCGGTATTAGATGTAAGGTTGAATACGCGTTCCCGTAGGCCATACACGGAAAATAATAAAACATAAAAAGAGAAAAAAAAATACCAGCTCCGCCCTGCCTGATGTAGGTTGCAGCTATTACACCCCTCGAATATTCCTCTTTAGTCAGGCACGCACATTAGAAAACCACGAGAAAACATAATGAATAGGAACTCCTCCCACTCCCCACCCCTCATACTTTCCTTCTCCTCACCAATCTGTTGGACGTTAGGCTAAATTGGTTCTTCAGCAACGACGCAATATTTATATTAGAATGACTCAAGGCACAAAAAATGTAATTACGGCATTGTTGTCATTGCTTGGCTTTGAAAGAAGAGGGAAAATAATCGAATAATCTTCTGCATCTTCTTTTTCTTGCGTAATTGCTAGGTTTTTAGAGGAAAAAAAATCGTTCTGCAATGCAAAAACTTTTAAAAGCTATACCTTGCCGACCCAAATAAATTTAATCCTAAAAGGGGATAGTGTCTTCCTTAACGAAGGTATGGTGCTGCAAATACCAATATATTCGTTACTGGTTCGTTACTATAACATAGGGATCTTGTATTCCTCTTATTCCTTGTATTCCTTGTAATCTTCATGAAAATACGCTTATTATTATTATTATTATTATATTATTAAGCTTATTAAGCTTACTTCATGTAAATATTAGAAGTTTGAGAAAACATTGGGATAGTTTGCTAATTACATTAGAAACTCAAAGTTATTGTTGGGACATAATAGCTCTTACGGAAATAAACATTAAAAAAGAAGAATTAGAAATTTATAATATTAAAGGGTACTCAAAAGTATCATTAACACGAGAGGAAACAAAAAGAGGAGGAAGCATAATGATTTTCTTTAAGAGCACTCTACAGAAAATTAATACAACTCATATTAAGCTCGATGAAAATGATGGATTAATTCTGAACGTTTGTTATATGGGTGAATTAATAGAAATTATTGTTGTGTACAGAAGACCAGATACAAGTAAATTAAAATATATAAAGGATTTAAAAAAATTGTATAAAAATAAGAAGAAAGATTGTCTTGAAATATATATGGGAGATATAAACATTAACGTTCTAAGTCAAAAGGACAATGATACCGATAAATTTGAGCAAAATTTATAATAGACAAATATGAAAACTGCCTCGCAGAATTAGGTTTTGAAAAACTTATTGACTCACCAACACGAGTTGAAATAACAAAGAAAAAAAAAAGGGATGAATTTAGAACGGAAAAATCTTGTCTGGACCACTTATATTTAAAATCACTAAAATGGGCATATTTAAGTGCTACAGTTGAGGAAAAAATATCAGATCATTTCTTCACAACATGTCTAGTATGGAATAAAACTGAAAAGGAACAAAATGTACACAAATCAGAACAGACTGATGACAATAACGGAAATAAAACTCAAAAAAACATTACATATAACGACGAGGAAAATGTTAAAGAATTAAATAAAATTAATTGGATGTACTTAAAACAATGTAACACTGTAAATGAAATACATACAGAAATTAACACTAGAATACAGGAGATTTATACAAAGAATAAAAAAGAAAAGAAATTATCAAAAAGGCAACCATTTAAAAGCAGAAAAAAATGGATTACAGAAGAAACTTTAAAACTAATTAATAAAAAGAATAAGTTGTGGGTTAAGATGAAAAGTTCTATAACTATTGAAAAAGATACTTACGAAGAGTATAGAAAATTAAAAAGAGAAGTACATTCTACAATAATAAATGATAAACATGCTTATTGCAAAAAAATCCTGGAAGAAAATCAGATAAAAAATAAATCAGTTTGGGAAGTCATTAAAGAATTAACTGGACAAAATAAAAAAGAGAGAATATTGATGAAGTGATAAAAGAGACGTTCAACGAAAATAATATAGAAGATACATGTGAAGAATTTAATCATAATTTTTTGAGGCAAATTCCTAATTTGAAAGAAACGTATAAAAAGAGAGTAAGAAACTTAACTTCAGGTAATTTTTTTCAAAAAACATATAAAAATACCTTAAAGAGCAAAAATGAATTAAAAAATCAATTTTTATTACTGAAGCAACATATAGGGAAATTGTAAATATTATAATGGATTTGAAAAATACAAATTCAATTGGTTCTGATGGTATTAAAACTTGCCATATAAATGAATGTAAAGAAAATATGTCTATTGCTATAACTATTCTTATAAACAGGATAATAGAGAATGAATGCTGGCCCGATGATTTAAAAATTCAGATCTTAAGACCATTGTATAAAAAGGGACAAAAAACAGAATATGATATTTATAGACCAATCTCTATACTTTCAGTAATTGATAAGATAATTGAAAAATTTTTTGCAGAAAGAATTAGAAATTTTTGTGAGAAAAATGCTCTTTTAACAAAATCACAGTTTGGTTATACACAAAAAAAGGGAACGTCAGACCTATTAATCGAACTAAATGATACTATAAGAAAGGCATTGGATGAGGGGAAATATATTGGTGTAATACAAATAGATTTGCAAAAGGCCTTTGATTCTTTTGATATGCAAATTTTGCTTAAAAAATGTGAAAAAATTGGTATTCGTGGGAAAATGTTTGAAATTATTAAGAGTTATCTAAAAAATAGGAAAGCAACTGTTAAAATTGGTGAAAAATTTAGTGATTTCTCTGAAATACAGTATGGTGTGCCACAAGGTTCGGTTTTGGGACCACTATTATTTTTAATTTACACAAATGATATTCATGAAATAATAGATAACACCATACTTTACCTTTTTGCGGATGATATGTTTTTAATTTCAATAAACTATGTTAGAACAGCAATGATAAAAAATTTACAATTTGATTTTGACCTACTTAATTGTTGGCTTGTTGATAATGAAATGTACATTAGTCAAGATAAAACATTTTTTTATGAATATAACAGTACCAAAAATGACAATAAACGATGATTTAAGCGTAGTAGTACATGATGAAAATTGCACTTTTATGAATTCTGGAATGAAATTAAGTGCCAACTGTGAACAAAAATGTAAGAAATTAGAAGTAAAACAAAATGCAAAATATTTGGGCTTGACTATTGACATGCATTGGAATTTAAAAAAACATATTACTGAATTAATGAATAAACTTCGAGGTGTTCTCTCTAAACTGTTTCAAGTGAATAATGTCCTAGGTAAAAAAAATAAAAAAATTTTCCATGATGCGTGGGTAGAAAGTCACCTACGATATGGTATTGAAATTTATGGTTTAGCCACTGATTACATAGTAAAAAGATTACAGAAAATCCAAAATAAAATCGTGAAAGTACTCTTTGGAAATAATAATAAAAAAACATCCGTGTTATATCTAGAAAATAAAATTTTAAAAATAAACAAGCTTAGAGATCAGAAAATTATAACAAGGAATTACTTTGATAATACATATAAACATTACAATGATGAGAAAAGAATCAGACTTAGGCAAAACAAGCACAGATTTATTATTCCAAAGTGGTACAATAAATATGGTACAAGAAGACGAAATTATTACATACCAAACATTTTTAATAGAATTCCCAATGAATTATTGATATTTAATAATAAAAATGAATTAAAATTGAAATTAAAGGAATTTTTGTTAAATGAAATAATTTGAAATGTGATTTTTTTAGAACCTTAATGTTGAAATGAAATCAATTATTTTGTGTATATTATTATTATTATTATTATTATTTTTATTTTGTGTATAATGGTTTTATGTGTGTTATTTATTTTGTGTCTTTTATTGTATGCTCATACAAGTTTTTTATAAACTTCGAGCAATTTGTACGCAATAAATTATTATTATTATTATTATTATATTTGCGCTATTACATGCATTTTTACCACTTTTACGTTACAGGACATCTTCAAACGACTTTAGCTCGGCCCCTATTTAAGTTATCTTAATTTTTTGAACCTTGCTGAAAAGAACACATTTCAGAGTTTCCATCTAGCCTAGATGTAGCGAGCTAAGGTCATTAGGCGCGGCCCATTGAGGCTTAATGGCGCGTCGACAACTTGGTCTAAGGTAATTAGACAGATAACAGAAGTACTTTGAAGTAGATAAACATTAATACTGGATAGGTTAACTAATGCCCTAGAATTGTTTATTGTATTTCTAGGTGGTAATAGAATCAGCTTTCCTTACATAATTTATTGCAAAATTTTATTATCTTAATATATAGGATATATAATAATATATAATTATATTAATAATAATAATGTATAGTTGAAAATAACGGAATATTGTTATGAATTATTACAAAAGTTGATTAGGATTGATACTTGGACATGCTTGATATTTTTGTTCTACTTGATTTTTTGTTCCACTTGATTTTTGTTCTGCCCGAAACGTTAAGGAATTTTATAAACTTGCACCTTCAGTAAAGGATGATGACCTAAAACCGAGGGCAATCTTAAACAATGCACAAGGGCGTGCAGCGCCCGAGGGTAATTGTTTAAGATTGCACGAGGTTTTCGGTTATTATCCGTTTTAATGCCTGTTTGAGCCTCGCACAAGATCATTGTTTACATTACGCGCCATTCCAAGTACTGATACACAGTATTATTGTTATTGTCGTACTTCGTCATTGTTACCTTACAGAAGCATTGTTACTCGGTTCCGAATGGCTTCTTCGGCCAACAAGGGAAATGCGAACTTTCCCCTTTCACCCACAACGATGATTTCACGTAATATAGGAAAAATAAAGACACACCCATTTTTAACTGTGTGATCATTTCCCATTTTTGTCTCTACGAATGGTTGATTTCCGTAATGGCATGCTGTTTTACAAGTTCCTGTAAAACTCGAAATATAAATAACCTAACAAGTTTTTTTTTTAGTTTTTTTTTACCTCGAAAATTTTTCGAAACTGAAGGGCCAAAAAAGATTATCATTATCCTTCAGCTATTCGATGCCAGCAAGGGTAGTAGGAGAGACTACCATCCTCCTCCAGCAGTTATGGGATCTATTCGGGTGTATTATGGATACTTCCTCCCCCTTCCCACCTCTGCGTACTAACCATACTAGACTTCTTTCTTCGCCTAAAATCTACCCATTTCATTTATACGAGTATAAGTTTGCTTCAGATGACATAATGCAACGAAAATAAAAAAAAATTGTATATATATATATATATATATATATATATACAAACAACCAGCCTTTCAATGCAGACACAAGTAAGCGAGATTTTGGCGGGTGTTGGAAATGAAGAACTTATTCATACCTACTAGCTCTCGCCAAGGAAACGTCTACAAAACTGTCCACATTCACAAAAAATATGTGGATATACGTTACTTACATTAATTGTTCGTATATCATTGTAGCCTACATTACACTGAGCGTATGGTGTATCGGACCGATTAGGCTTAATAAATTGAACGAAACTAAACTGAACGTGTTCGCTAACAGTAGTGAGGAGGGCCATATCTGGATATTGCCCTCCTGACGGGGGCAATATCCACAACAATGGGGAGATCATTGTTAACCATTGTTACAATAGGAAAGATTCTTGCTCAAACAGGCATTAAGGCGTTTTATTCGCTCATGTACTACAAAGCTTCCCGTTGCAGGTAATGTTGGTACGTATTTGGCACAGCAGATACCAGGCAACTGTATATTACCTCAAAGTAGAGCTGCGTCACATTGTTGCGACAGTAACTTGGGCACCTTATGAACGTTCCCAGACAGTCATACAGGGAGGGTCCACAAATTACATTTTGCTGGAGAAGAGTGAGGTAGGTTTTTGTGGTGTTACAAATTATTATTAGATGGAGGGTGATTGAGGCTGTATGGTACATCGACAGCTAGGTCATTAGTGCCAACCTCAGTCATGGTGTAGTGGTCCGGATTGCCACTGTGCCACACATTACAGAGGTGTTAAACAAACCCCAAATCTAGATCTTATCAAAATGTAAAAATCTTAAACAGGAAGACAGACTCGTCACCCTATCAACATGCCAAGTGTCGCAGAAGATGAAAAAGCGACCGGCACTATCAAGACGGTGACAATCTACAAGCAAATTGCGGACCGTAAGTAGTCAGTGACACCAATGACATTCAGAGTGGATATCTCCCCCTCTTCCCCCGCTTCAAAAGGAAGCAATCTGTAAGATTGGTGTGACCAATACGTAAACGGACCAACAATACCTGTTTTCTTGATTTTGAAGTGATGGGAGGAGGCGGCCATCGTCCCTAACTCCCCCCCCCCCCCCCACTTCCCCTTATCTGTAATCCCAGCATGGAGGAAAATCTACTGGTAGATTTAGGTATGTCACATTTGTTTAATTCCAGCGATGATGAATTACTTTCTCGGATCGATCAAAGATGTGGAGAATTAATTTCTCTGCTAGTTCCTTATGACCCTGGAATCCTTTGGTGTAGTAGACTTCGATGAATTAGGATCCTTACGAGAATCAGGCAAGTGAAAAAATATTGAAATAAATACGCAGTGGGGATTAAGTGTTTTTAGGGCTTTAGGTTTTTTTAGGGCTTTTTTTAGGGCTTTAGGGCTTATATGATTTTTTGACCCTGAATCATTTAAGTGCTTCAGACGATGGTGTAAAAAAGAATTTCGTTTATTTTTGAAAACATCAGATTTCGAATTTACTTTTCAATATTAGATAGTCATGAATATACCAATAAAGTTTTTTTTTTGGGGTTGGTTGTCTGTTCAAAAAAGTGTGGTGATAACTTATTGCCATTGTTTAAAAGTGTGGTGATAACTTACTCATCATCGCACTTTTAAACAATGATTATTTCAAAAGTATGGTGATAAGTTACCATCACACTTTTAGACAATGCCGGTAAGAACGCTGGTATAATAAGACTTTTAGAGTACCACTTTACGATAATGAAAAAAACAAAAGTAGTATGACAACGTAAATTAAAACAAGAAACCACTTATTAATTGCTTAACAAAGTTAATCTAAAGTAATCGAATAATCTCTAGAGTCGGGTCACTAAAAAAATGAATCAGCGCACGTCGAATATCGCCCGTTTTTGCCTGTATGACAGGTGCACCTTGCTGACACGTGGGTTCAACAGACATGGCAGCAAACTCAACTTCAAAGGGAAGCACGGTAAAACATAAATCAGACAAGCGCTGGAGATAGTTTAAAACGTTGTAAAGTATTTCGAATCTAGGGTGAATGAATGTAGAGCATTTAGAACTAAAACACAAGTCAGAAAGACACTAATTGGACAACTAAGTGAATTTTTCTATTAAGGGTTCTATTTACTAAGTAATAGCTGCCACTGCGAGTACATTGATAGGTTGGTACGTCCTTGCTACAAACAGAAACGCAACATATTCACACATGGCCAGTCTTAAGTACGGACATTTTTGCATCTATAGCCTACTTATATTTTCTAGCATCTGTGTAAGGGGGTTAAATTTAGTAAAATAGTTCAAATCAATGGTGCCCTTCCTGACAGAATTTTCAAATAAATTTAAAAAAAATATGTTCGTAACGCAGCTTGTAAACTTGATCGTAATGATGCCAGCAAAGTTTATTTTTATAAATGTAATCTCTGTACAGTGAAATGATAGAATTTAATGGAGGATGGTGATGTCACACTAACCTATCACCATGCTGCAACTGCGGCGTTTAAACGTATACGGTATTTAACAAGTCATGTAGTGATCGTGAATAAGTATTGTAACCCACCATTGTACCATGTGCTGAAATCGATTATCTCACACTCTGACGATCTTAAACTACATTCAGTGGTTTTAACAAAGGCGGATCGTGACGGATTTCATGAAATGCTGGATGACTGGCAGCTGCCACTGTCCTGCAGCAGATGTTTGTGCTTTGCAGTTGGCAACAGAGACAATTTTTTACACCTACAAATAAGATATCAATGACCTACTGATGACTGATTCAACAAAAGATCTTGGCATACGGTTCAGGCACAGCTTAAAACCATTTACCCACTGCAGCAACGTTACACTTAGTGCTAATTGCAGATCAGCTGTCGTAAATTGCCGTTTTAATTCAGGGACACCAATATCTTTGTCTGGGTGTACAAGGTATATGTGCACCCACCCCTGGAATATGCAAAGTCAGGTGTGGTCACCGGGTCTACTGATGGATGTTGATAGAATCGAGTCAGAGCAGAGAAAAATCACGAAGTCAATCCCTGGTAAGAGACGTCTAACATGTACCCAACGGCTGAAACATTTGGACCTTGACTCTTTGGCACTTCGATGTCTGAAATCGGACCTTATCCTTCTTTACAAAATTCTGCATGGGTTAACACCACCTGAGCTTTCAATACTGGAACTGAGCGCTATTATAAAAACTAGGGCAAATGACAAACCCCATTCTGCAGTTAAATCGTAGGCATTATTTCTTTAGTGCCCAGGTGGTTCCAGTAAGGAACTCACTGCCAAGCCGTAATCCACTGTCAACATCCCTTTGGTCTGTTTCTTTGGGAAGCTTATGAGGGGAGCTAAACTTGATCCATTCCTGCTTCAACCAAAGTTTTACCATGGCTGGTTATAAGCGGCTTCAAAACCCACACCTGACTGGTCATGGTCTGTATGATACAATTTTTCTAATTATACGATTATATTTTTACAACAATTTTCATACATTTCCAAAAAAAATTCGACTCTTCCACGCTAACACAGCACCAAATAGGCACACTCAGAGCTGTCGATATTTTTCACATCTACGCGTAATGTGTGCATCTGGACAGTCCATTTCTTGGACTGGTACGGGGAAAATAACTATTTCAACCTGCCGGGTTTAATCCCTATCCACCCTCAACATGGACTGTCCTAGTTTTGCAAAACTGATATTATCCATAGCTAAATAACTTCACCAAATATATCCTATACTTAAAGGCTTCGTGCACATGAAACAAAAGTACAATATTAAAAAAAAAATTTAACATGAATTTTGGTCACTAAGGTATTAAAAATTTACAAGTTTTCCAATTTAATTTAAATTCCGAGTGAAATCAGTCAAGCTTCAGCCAAATTGAAACACCGCACCTGTTCCAACTTCTCAGATTACAAGTAATCCTCTATATGCCACTATAATTCAATTTTTGTTTTGAGTCGAAAACCATAGGAATCTATGTAATTATTCTGACAGTGTTGACCACATTTGTCTGTCAATAGCAACGATAACTTAAACTTTCCACTTGATTCTGTGCACTATTTGTGGATTCGTTTAGTTTGCAAATGAATAAAAATTGGTAAGGAGTTTTGGGGAAATTGATTCAAATATCAAAATTAATTATACATCAAATATTGAGGGAATAAATTTTATGGACGATTAAAAGATTGTACACACAAATCAACACCTAAAGGAGCGTGCATCAATCTTTCATTTAATGATTAAAAGCCACAGATGGCCGTATTCAACCAATGCACCAACCTGTTTAGTTCATACCTTTTTATTTAAGTATAAAAATAGTTCTTCTCGTGCATACAGCGACGAAATGTACAAATAAGATTTAATAGCTAATTTTGGCAATGTGTACTAGATAATATAAGTGACGTAAAATTTATTGCACTCAAATACAAATTTGTTGTACCATACGTTAAAATGCAGAAAAAGGTTTTAAATTGGCACCAAAGGGTGTATGTCACCAATTTCTTCTAAAGTTTCAATATCCGGCATTGCAAATTTAAGTTTCTCCCAGAAAAACGGTTCTCCCCATCGGAGATAGGTGTTAGTCTTAAGGTAAGCCTTAAGTTCTTTATCAACAGCGTTCATATCTACTTCCTCAAATCTAATCACAATCAGCCGACAACAATGGTCTTGTATAGTTTGAAAGTGAGCCATCTTGAACTCAAATTTGCACCACTCACTGTTGATGAAGTTATTAGTTAGCACCAGCAGAGTTCGGCAGCTGTTGTCCACAACATCACAGATAGTGCCAGTTATAATTGCACCCAATGGAAAGTCGCGGGTGTGAATGCACAATCTGAACTGAGGTTCCAAACCAGGAACTAAATGTTGGGCCACAAGTTCTTCATCATCAGAACTGAAAGCCACAAAGGCGTGGTATCTTTTACCAACATCAGCATCATTATTAGGATAAAACAGACGAATTCCGTACCGAGAATATAACCAAACTTGCATCTCAAGTCGATGTAGGTATCCCAAAATGGCTACCACAATAACAACAAAGAAAGTCCCACCAGTAGCAAACAGTGGGATCAGTAGGGAAGTTTTTATCTTGCAGTATGTCTCAATGTATTGCATCAGTGGTAACTTTGCATTTGTACCATTCTTATGTTTACAAAAAACCCTGTCGATATCGTACACCTTGTTGCGGCCAGGTCCTATAATCCAAGTTTGGAACTGTGTAAGAAAAGAACATTCACAAGAAAGATTGTTGTTCCTTAATGTTATGCTTTTCAAACTGGTTGGAAGTTCCCATACAGATAACTGTTTTAACTGGTTATTGTGCAGAGTTAGATTTAATAAATTTGTGAGCGAAGACAATAATTTTACATCAATCCAACGGAGACGGTTGTTGTGAAGATAAACATGTTCTAACTTATTCTTACCAGACTTGCTGTCTTCTCTCTTTCTGCAAGTCATGTTGGTAAAACAAGATGTTGAATAATTTGGTTTGGAGTTGAAGACACTTCCATTTAGAAATTCTAACTCATTTCCTTCAAGATGAAGTTCAATGAGATCTTTTAAATTTTGGAATGCCAGTGGATGGATTTTAGATATTACATTATCTTCAAAGTGTAAGGTACGCAGCTTTAGAGGTACTGTAAATGTTTTCTGTTCAATAGAACTGAATTGATTGCTATTCAAGAATAATGTTTTCAGTTTTCTTGTTCCTGAAAAGGCGTTTGGTGGTATATGGTGAAGAGAATTGTTTTCTAAATGAAGTTCGAGTAATGCATGTTGAGTATAGAAAGTGTTCGGTGAAATGTACGTCAGGTTGTTGCTATTCAAAAACAAGTACTTCAGTGCTGTCAACCTGCTAAGTTCGGATCTCTGTAGCTTTTCTAAACGATTGTCATTCAGACGCAATTCCGATAAACGAAACTGCCATGAGAATACCGTTTTCTCTAAGGATTCAATTTTGTTATTTTGAAGCCAAACTACAGACAGGTGAGCTTGCTGTATGAATTGTCTAACAATAAGAGTGATAAGTTCATTGTTGTGAAGATACAACGTAGCAAGATTTTTCAGTCCAAAGAAAGCACCAGTTTCCATAGAAGCTATACAACTGTCATTAAGATATAGAGACTGCAAAGATGACATGTTAGCAAATGTATCATTCCGTAATACCGGTATTCTGTTTCCATCCATGTATAAAACGGTCACTTTTTCATGATTGACAAAGTTGTAACTGAACAAAGTCATATTGTTATTTCCGCAATCAAGAATAATATCTTTTACTACGTAGCCAGCTGTCCATTCTGTTTTACCTACATCACGTAATTTATAAGCACTACCGCTTTTACACCGTGTAGTCATTTGGCAGATATATTTTGTTTCTGAACTTCTGAGGCGTACAAAGCGTATATCAGAGATTGCATCAGTAGCAACACACACTTCACTTTTAAATGTAACAACTGGAGTGACTGTTTGAGCACCTGGGTATGTATGACGGAATGCAAATCTGTCTATATTTTGTAGTAGAGTTTTTAAAAACCATATTGACTTTAAGTTATTAGAGTTAGAAAATGTTCCAGTTTTAATATTATTTATGACACAGCCACTGCAAGTTAATTGTTGAATATGTTGACCAAATGATTCACTGTTCCATTCATCGAAATTATTTTGGGTTAATGTAAGTTTAATGATCCTTTTTCCGCCCCGAACACCAAATTTATCGTTAATGGTGTGAATGCGAGTCTTGGTCAAGTCTAAATACATTACAGAATCCGGCACAAATGAGTAGTCGAACTCACCAATTGGGTTTGAGTTAATTTTAAGAAACGTCAGGCGTGAAACGTTAGAAAATATCCCTTTGTTGTCATGTTGAATAGTTGTCATTCCAGTTCCACCAAGGTCTAGGGCTTCCAGGCGAGAGGATTTTATCAAATCATCATATTTCGGTTTTAGAAAGATGTTTGTGTGGGCGTACAAATGTCTCAGTAATGGTAAATGGGCCAAGAATTCAAAAGATTTTAAGTCACATGATCTAATTAAAAGCACCTGAAGCTTTTGTACGAAAAAAAATACGCTGCTATTAACATTTGACAAATTATTGTTGCTTAGTTCCAGAACTCGCAAGTTTCTCAGTCCACTAAATGCAGGCATTGGCAGAAATGATATATTGGCACTGCTAATTGAAAGTCTGTCAAGTCGCTGTAGATTGTTAAAGATACCTACATGAGAATCCAAAAAATGTAAATTGTTAAGGCCCATATCCAAAACTTTTAACATAGTAAGTTCATTAAAAATACCTGACGGTAAAGAATTTAAATTGTTGGAGAACAGAAATAATGTTTGCAAGTTGGTCTGGAAACGAAATACCTTAGATGGTAACACAGTAATATTGTTAAAACTTAAGTCTAACACTCGCAGTGCTTTTAATGGATACAAAGCATTTTCATGAATGCTAACAATTTTGTTTTTGCGTAGAACTAGGCTTGACAGCCGTGGCGTGGCTTGAAATGCATCAGAAGGCAAGATGGTCAAACAATTCTCCGACACATCAAGTGATGAAAGACTAAAGTTTTTTAGACTACCAAGCCATTCTAAATCTGTTAACATATTTCTGGCGAAGATAGCATAATCAACGAGTGGAAAATTGCCCCAAAATGTTTCTGGAACTGTTCCAAAGTCGATTCCGCTCAACTCCAATTTCGTAACATTCTGAAGATCTCTAGCGAAAGCTGAAGGAAGGTTTACCTTGACCTTAGGTGGCCTTGCCACTTCAATGAATAATTGTTGAAGGTTGCTCAGTCCATTAAATGCATCTTCGGGAATACTTTCGAATTTGCAGTTCACAATTTTCAGTCTTTGAATGCGGACAAACTGGCTGAAGGTATCTCGATCCATTCGGCTTAACTCTTTGCTGTGAGAACATTTAATTTTGAGAATTCTGGTGTCGTTAACTGGCACTGTGTCGAAGGTCATGTTGATGGTAAGGACTGACACAGTGCAATGAACTGATACTTCTGTAGTACCTTTAATGTGCTCATGGTAACATTTCATTGCAGGAAAAGCAAAAACATGTGTAGTGAAAACAAGGACGAACCAAAACTGAATTATGTCTTTTGTCCTCATTTTGTTCAGCATTTCCATTATACGATAACAATGTACTGGCATGCAAGCTTGAAGGCTATGTTTGTCCAAATGGAAAATGAAACTAAGATGTGGTCATCCAATCATTATTCACTTGAATAAAAATGATCTGTAAAATAAAATAAAAATAAAGTATCAGACATTACTGTAAACATTTTCCATAAAACATTGCTAAAAAAATGTGTCCCTGGGAACGATTTTGATTTCTACAGCTACCCTTAAAAAGTTTAGATGACTGACAACTTTCCCCACAACATTTTCCTCGTTGCCATTGATGAAGGGGAGGGATGTGGAGAGAAGTTCGACATTTGTGACATCATTTTCTTGGGAGGGGGGATTAAAGCTTTATGGCACGTAGAGAGCTAGGTGATTAGCACTAACCTCAGCACATTTTCTAGGGAGGGTTGAATAAATTGTGATGCAAAGTGATGTAATGTTATTTATTGGTTATTCCTGGTTTTGGTGCATTTTGCACGATTACACTTCCACTGGAGCTGTCTTGCATCCTCTTAAATGCGTACTCGTTAAAACATGAATTTAGTAATATCTTTATAGTCTTAAGTTATCTTGGTCACATTAATTATATTTTAGTTCTTGTTCCCAACTTTTGATTATTTTATGTTCTTGTAACTTCAAAATTGTTGCTTGCTCTTATTTTTGACAAGTTGTTATTATTTAAATTTATATGTGTGGCATCTGCGCAATACTTTTTTTTTCTTTTTTCAGAAATGTGCAGTGTTCTTAAAATGTGATTGTATGTAATTTAGTAGTCAGTTGCCGGTGATTGTCTGCCATAGCAGTCGGCAGGTGTTTCTCTCTGGCAGAGTACATGGGTGGCACAGGATGTTTTTTATGGCTATCTGCCTTCCTGTTGTGGTTAATAGGCTGATCAATACTATTATTTCATTGAGTTACATCGAAAAAGGATGTTAACTATAAGGAATCAACAATGTTTTAATTTGTCGTTTTGTTTTAAGTTCTCTTGATTACCAGCAACACGGTGTTGATGGGCGAAAAGATGGGCAATCATTACGTTGCGCAACCAACACCGGACCCCCGCTGTTGCAACCACACAGGAAATTGATGCATGGCAGCAAGCAAATAACGAGTGTAGGGTCATCCTCATGAGGACCATGATGCCAAACCAGTGCGTCCAGTTTCAAGCAGTAGATTATTCAAGGAAAATATGGGGTATATTGCACAATGACTATAGACACAGCAGTTTGATCAAATACATGGCCTCGGTAATCAATGAATATCCGCATGGACTCGACTGAGGAGGTAACGTTGTACATTAGACGAGGACAAAGTCTTCTAGAAGACATATGTCAAACAGGTTACGCATTAACCAGAACACAGGCCTATACATGGCTGCTTTGGGCCATCCAGAGACTTTGCCGCTTAATACTACATGAAACACTTCTCCGTAGCGGTAGGACGATGACGTTCAAGCTGTTTCAAGCATTTCTTATGCTCAAGCTGACGGACTGTTTCATGGTTACTCGCTTGGATTTACACCCAGCACAGCAAATGGTCAATTACATGGGCCTGGTGCCAGCAGACGATAATCCAAGATGTTTCTGGCCTAGACAACCACTACCATAAGATCCAGCAATGTACGGTTACTTTGCATCCTCACAATGCCAAAATCCAACAGCAACTACCCACAAGAGCCTAATTACCCCATTCGTGTTGTGACCACCGAGCGACCATGTCAGTAGCTTGACACGACCAGAGAGCAGATAGAGCATCCAATACTTCCAATGTCATGGAGGACGTTTCTGCATCTATTGTAAATGTGACGGCAACACCTTTCGTGACTGTGACCAGGTGGAACCTCGTGCCCTTCCACGTGGCACAAGGTGTTTACAGTGTTTTGGGTATGCCGTCATCTCGTGCCCTTCACGGCCTCTTCTGATGTAGTGCAGTGAATAGTGATGGTGACCAGCCTATTCGGGCCCAGTTACAACTTTGCGTGTGAACCATGCGCCATACTTTAACCGAATAATAAGCAGGGAGAAGCAACCTTTAAAATTGATAACATAGCATTCTTTTGTCAGAAACACTATTATCTACCGATATCCACATCTCAGCCCTCTTGTAACAATACAAGGATGCAGGAAGACAACAATGAACGGGGGCTGAGAGCTAATTCTGAACACCCGGTGTTAGAACTTAGTTCTCAGCACTCGATTACAATGCAACGACAATGCAATTACGATGCAGGACACAACAATTAAAAACGATTGTTCTCTGCACCGACCAACGAGCAAAACACATAATACAGAAGTGAATACTATAGCCGGGCATTCATAGCACATTTTAATTATAATAGGACTTCATTAGTAGGCGAATATCCAGAAAATTTGTAATTAAACATAAAATAAGGCAATCTTCCTAAAACCTTTTGAGGATGAAATTTCATTACAACGTTGCAGCATACGTTCACTTCTTCACGCTAGCTTTAAAACTAAGTGTACGTTTTGGAAAACTGCTAAAAAAAACGACACTAAGCTTACTTATCTTCTTGCTATATAGCCTACAGTGCCTTCACTGTTTTCTACAGACCAGTTCACAACTTGATTGTTATTCTCGACACCGAACAAATCAATAAAATAAACAATGTTGTGTTTTAAAGTTGCTCCTTTAAAACTTTCTTTAAAATCTGTAGTTTCGGCGGTGGGGGGGGGGGGGGTTTGAGGACCTTTTTTTTGGGACGTGCCTTATTTGGGCCTAATCAGTGTTACGGAATATCGAAAAAGCCTTTGTTTAAACGTTTTTGATTTTTTTTTAATGGATTTTCTTCACGATTCTGTCTACCAAAAGGGCAAGAAGACAAAAAAAAGGGGGAGGGGTGGGGGGGGGGAGTGGATTCAACCCCAATAGCCCCAATCAATGTACAGGTGCCCTTGCGTACCGACTTCTGACACAACCATCTCCAACATTATATTACGTAATCTCTTTCGAAATATCTCCATCAATCGACAAATCAAACAAATCCTCGAATACCAAATCCGAAGACGTAATAGAACACTATACGCAAAATTAAAAGTTTTGTTCCTTTCCGCCTTGCATTGTTGGATTACTCCGTGCACTATATCATTATTGGAGTCGCGTGCTTCTTCATTGTCGGGCAGAGATGCGGACATCGGTAGATAATAATGTTAGTTCAAGCCCTAGCGATTGTTAGTTCTTTGCACGAGGGAAGGCTGTAGGCAGTATCGGTTATCGCCTGCTTCCCTCGTGCAAAGAACTAACAATCGCTCAGGCCTGCGGCCCTCGACATTGTTAGGTCTCAGCACTCGGGAAGCAGGCGACAACCTATACTGCCTACACTTTGCAAGTTGGGTCTGTTTTCCTTTATCAAGGCAGAACATGTTGGACGGAGTCTAAACGACATTCCCCCTGCCGTATATATCCAAGTCTAGAGGTTTTGTGTATGCCAAGGCTGGAGTTAAAGAGTATTCGTTCCGTCATGCACGGCGCAGGAGGGACCTATTCTCCTCAGGAGTTTCTATAAAAAGGTAAATAGGATTAAAGGCCCAAGGGTAAAAACTGTGTTGGTCTCCAATGGAACCTGCACAATCGGTGTTTTAATGGGGACATCCGTGTTACCAGTCACCTCTGTTGTGATTCATAATGTAGTAGAAATGCCCATAGCTAGTCAAAACCTGCTGAAGCATCTAGACTGCTCAATGACGGGGTAAATACGAACCTTAGGCTGCAAGGAATCTACCTGCGACAACGTCTCCACTCTCATAAATTACTTATGTTTGGCCGTACGTGACATCATTAGTAGGGATGAAAACTGTTTCACACCACCCACTAATGCACAAATGCACACACACACACACACACAGACACACACACACACATAAATTAAGTTGTGCTCCATGAGTGCTCAAATTGTGCTGATGTTCTGGCAAAATCTGCACCACACACCACAACTCACACCCTTCCCCCATCGTCTAACCAAAAATTCATTGTCCCTTCATCAGTCAAAGGTCAAGGTCACATGTCACAGTCAAGGTCAAAGGTCAGGGTTACAAGTCAAGGTAATGGTTCTAGGTCTAGGTCACGAGTCAAGGTCATGAGCGGCTCCCCTTGAGACTGGAAGTGACGTAATTTTCCAAGATGGCGACCACCACGAAAATCATAAATGACATTTTTCTCAAAGGTCAAAGTTACAGTTCAAAGGTCAATATCATGGATAAAGCTTACTGAGGTCAAAGGTCCAGGTCACGGGTTCAAAGGTCAATGAAAAATCATTGTCTCTTGGTCAAACCGGAAGTAATATCATTTTCCAAGATGGCTACCCCATGAAAACCGGAAGTGACATCATTTTCCAAGTTGGTGGTCCTATGAAAACGGAAAGTTACGTCATTTTTCCTTTGTGGTGACCCCCAGGAAAACCGTAAGTAACGTCATTTTTTCAATGATCAAGATCACGAGTCACGATCGCCGAGGTCAAGGTCAAGGTCACGGGCGTAAATGTAAAGGTCATAGGTCAAGGTTGCCAGTCATCACCAACTCGCTCTCACCCCTTTCAACCCAAACCATATAAATTCTACCCCATCGGACCATGTAAATTCTTCCAAATCAAATTCCGTGTAAAATCTACGTTTACCCTAGGAACTCACCCTCTACACCTCGACCACTCCAAATCACGTTAAATGATGTCAACCACACTTTGCGAACGAGCGACCTCGCCACATCCGCGGGTATTCGCGCCCGCCTTCCGTGGTAAATTTGTCATAAGTCCGTTATAACTCATCTTCGCGGCGACACTCTACAGATTCACTCAGTCATGTGAGTTTT
>JAHWFP010263320.1:0-10105 GCA_023313725.1 Lithobius niger | reverse complement strand
TGATTTTGAACTTAGTAGGTATTTTGCAACTTGTACATGGGTCTTTAGATTTTAATAATATTTGTTCATTTTTAATTTATGTTATTCGGTTATCTAAAGAGTTAAAGCGCAACTGATGCACTTAAACTAGGAAATGCATTGATCACTGAATGAAGGAAAATTTTTAAATGCTATTCTAGTTGATTTTCAAAAATCTTTCAACACAATTGATCATGCTAAGCTTCTTGCAAAGTGCAGTAATTATGGGTTAAGAGGAAAAGTACAAGGTGTCCTAGCTATCTAACTGTTTATACAAAAAAATTTTTAAAAAATTGGATGTAGTGAAAATTTATAAGTAAAATATGGGGTACCACAAGGCTCCGTCCTTGGGCTTCTCCTTTTTGTGATATTTGTAAATGAAATTAAAACCTGTACTAATAAATCTCAAGCAGTGCTCTTTGCTTAATTTTTTCCTTAACTTTGCTGATGACAGCATCATAATTTCAATAAACGGAAACAAAGATAATATGGATAAAACTTTGCAGGAGATTTTGCTAAAATAAACTATTGGTTGATGGAAAATGATTTGTTTATAAACGAAAGCAAAACCGTAAAAATGCATTTCTCTTCACCAAGGTAATTTATTTTGCTAAATGAAAACACATTCATTTATTCATACAGAAAATTATAAAGAAAGTGGTAGTACAAAAAAATTGTGATACGACTTGCAAGAAAATTAATGTATTTGAAACTGCTCAAATCTTAAACCACGAGCTACGGCTGTTTGCATTACGCGCGCATCACGTGCCTTGGCTAGTCCACTCAGACGGCCACAGATCCCCTATTCTCGTTCGTCAGTGGCTAACTCATTATGACATGGTATAGGCTCATGGTATAGGCATGTTACTAGACAAGCACTGAAAATTTAAAGAACATATTATTAAATTATCAAACAGTTAAGAAATGGATAGAAAAGCTATACAAAAAAAAAAAAAAAACAACAACTAGTAAATGAAAAAAAAAATGAAAAAATTATTTACGAAGCTTGAATATCTGGCCAAATTAGGTACGGTGTTGAACTATACAGTTTCTTTCCCCATTAGTGTATTGAAAGGTCGCAATCTAAGCGAAATAAATTAGTTAACATACTGTTTAAAAAACAAGAGGACACAAAAACCACAAAAAAAAAGGATTTTCTCTGATGATAAGTCTTAGATATTAAACAAATGAGAGATTTTACTATAATAAAAAAAAACATCTATTTTGACAATATGCACAGAAATTATGAACCAAAAATGAAATATTTGAGAGAAAATATAATAAGATATCAAATACCGGTCTGGACAAATGAATTTGTGTGTGCTAATTGAGTTTCTTGTTTTTTTTTTTTTTCGTTGTGAATGCCACTGCTCCTCATTCCAAAAGGAGATTAAGTTACGATTCGATTTCAACGGATCGGTATTTAAAGCTGCTTGATGTTTATGCAAAATCAAATTCTCGCAGAGTAAAGAAGCCGGGGAGGCTGATTCGATTCCGAAAATCTGCATTCCACAGGTCAGTCTGACTAGCTTTAGCAGGTAGATTGATTCATACTTGCCGAATGAATATTTAATGAAATTACAAAATATTATGGCACCCAGGCTGATACCAGAAAGAGATTTTGTAGAGGCAAGGATGATGAATTATTTGTCTGGACAGGCTTTGATTGGTCTAAGCACGAATGCATTTTAGGTAGCGATGTGAATTCAAGATGGAGTTCGAAGAACGTTTTATTTTCTGTCTCTTCCCAGGAGGAATCGAGAAATCAAATGTATTCGAGAAAAATGTTGATGACTGAAATACCAGCATCGTTCATTAACGAAATAACTTGACTTAATGCTCAATTACTTGAGCGGATAGATCCCAAGGAAATGATACACATTGTTTACATGAACTTGATCCCTGAATTGGAAGCAATGTTTTGTAATCACAAATGCACCGAGCGTACCCTCAGATACATGAATTTGGCCGCAAGTGAAAATTCGCGGCAGAAAAATTTGTCAGTTGAAAATGGTGAAAATGTAGCTGTAAAACCAGAAATGCAGAACGTAAGTAAAACTATCACAGGTTAAGTGTTTTCGTTGCCAGAAATTCAGTCATTATGCCATTAAAATAATGTAGAGAGAATGCTTTTCCAAGTTATGGTTTCGTGGCCCCAGCCAACAAATTTGCTCCACCCCCCCCCCCCTCCCCGCCGCCCTCCAGCCAGTGTCCCGTTTCAAAACTCCCGTTTAATTGCAAGTGCCAGGGTGACATCTTAGAGCAATATACTCACTTCATTACGGAACGGACATACAATCAGTTGCGGAAAGCAACAATCAGTTGCGTTATTCAGTGACGTCATCATCAACGAAGGGGGCAGACGGAATACGGGGACAAACATTGGCGGCACTCCAGAAACAAACAGGAGGAAACGCGAGTTGTTACTACGGTGAGTCACTCAGACAACAAAACTTTTTTCCTACATACACAAAAGCTTTTATGAAACCGGAACTTCAACGTTCCAACACCGGATAACACCTAGGACGATATATGGTAACTGTGCCCGCGCCAGTGGCCATATTGTTCCGGTTTCATAAAAGTTTTGTGTGTTCCAAGTATGGCCCCAATAAGCCACCGTACGTTGTAATCGGGCAGCTTAAAATAGGCCAGCAAACAACAATAAGGAGAGAGTGGGAGAACAAATTTCGTGAAGGTGCGTTGTGTTAGCCAACATTTCCCATATGCGGTTTGTAAAAATACCAAAAATTGTTTAGGCAGTTTGCGACAACGCAATGTTTGAACGCCATGGGGGCAGGGATATTCTACGATTTTCAGTGCCATGTTGTCTGTGCTCCTGCAGTCCTTGTCAAGGGGTGCTCTAGTAACCCTTCTGTGAAGTTAACGTTGCGATAGTAGGAGCTGCTAGACTTTCAACCCCCTGTTGCCGTATTTTTAGAATCCGGGAAACGCTAGTTAGCCAATGCTGGGGAGCGGGCGTTAGGCGAAGGTTGTAATGCTCCAATTGTAAAAATTAACTTTACAAGTGAACTGATTCTGGGACCGAAACCAGAGGTGATTATAAATGTTAACGACCAAGAAATGGAACCTTATGGGATTCTGGTAGATCCAACACTTAGCGAGAAAGCTTGGACAAAAATTAAGAAACAAAGGTTAAAAACTTGTGATTTGAACCTGTGCTTGGCACATTTTTCAAAAATCCATTGAAGTTAAATATTTGGCTAGTTGAAAAAAAAATTTCGCTTCATGGGAGGGAAATAATTTGTCCTATTGTGATTTGTAAGAGTCTGCCCTATGACGTCATTTAAGATCACATATCCTTGAGCTGGACATGTGTGCGAATTTAACTTGCAACACTGGTGGAGAAGTGACAAAAGCTTTATTAGATATAATAAAGATTGACAAGAACTGTGCTGGTAGTAATCTGTCTGTATCAGTTGGCGATGTTTTCGCAAGGCAAAAAAATAGTTTCAGAGGTACATTTGACTAAACAAAAAAACTCGAGGTCCATCCGTTATTTAAGAAGCAGGTAGAGCATTGCTCGCTCGTTGAAATGCACATATCTATATATGCACATCTACCAATTATTAAAATTCCAGTGCAAAGAGCTTATTAAATTAATCCTATCAAACAGAAAATATCAAACGAAATTATCCAGAATGTGTTAAATCACGGATTAATTGTGCCAACTGATAAATTATAAATTTCTGAAATCAGTTACTAAAGACAACAATTGCAATCTGCCGTCTATTGATAATATTATAAACAGCTCGGTGGGAACACCGAAGTATATTAGGTACGATTTTTGATTTAAAATCTGCATTTTGGGAAATTAGACTTGATAAGCAACCAAGTGAATTAGTAGCGTTGTGTACCAGGGGGTATGTTTGCACCTTTAATGGTACAAATTGGTTTTAAAAAAAGCGGGACGTTGTTTTCAAAGGTTGATAGAACATTGCTTAGAACATCACAGTTTAGTGCGATTTTTGGTTAAAAGGATGCTATTTCGGCCGCGAGTCGGGACCCATCTTCAGAAAATGGAGTTTAACTTGACTTTAAACCCAGAAAAAATCCAGTTGAGGAAGAAAGCGATCAGAATTTTGGGGTAATTCATAGGTCAGGAAGGGATAAAACCATATTCAGCAAAAACAAGTTTTTAAAGAGGCTGACCCTCCTAGAAATGTTAGAGAGCTAAGGTGATTTTTGTGCTTAACTTCCCAGTTTCTTGGATATTTAGATTGCTAGCCTATACAACAGACTGTTTTCCATTGCTACAGGTAACTAAGAAATGGGCAAAGTGGAAATGGGATGATCAGTGTTAAGTCATTTAAAACACCTAAGAGGGTTTAACATTGCCACCAGTTTTAGCATAACCAGATTTTACTTTGTTTTTGTTTTGAGAACGGATTCGTCAGGTTTTAGACTTGGGGTTACACAAATGCAAGTTCATATCCAAGGTCCTGTAGTTATACACTACACAAGTTGAACCCTTAAAAAACAGGAACTTAAGTTCAGTGTTAGCGAAAAAGAATGTCTAGCGATAGTATGAGCTGTGACCTTTTGATGGAGTTAAATTTACGGTTATTTCTGACCATCAGTCCTTGCAGTGATTAAAGCAGGCTAAAGATAGCACTAGGAGACTAGCTAGGTAGATAATGTGGCTACAGTAGTATAATTTTAGAATTATATCTGCTCCAAGAAAAGAAAGCGATATTGCATACTACCAATAGTGGTTCAAACTGATCCCAGAGATCAGTTTCAGTATTTTTTGCGAAGCTCGCATTCCTTTATTACCCAACCTTTTTCTTGAGCTTCGCAAAAATACTGAAACTGATATCTGAGAATCGAGAATTTATAGAGAATGGGACAAGATTTCCTGTAGGTAAGTGGGCAAGAAAATGATGAAAGCGGCGATTAAAGCAGTAGTAACGAATAGGAAAGATTTTCGCGATAAAACGGCTAAAGATAAATTCGTCATTTTGGGACCCAGGGATGAACAACTTAAAACAAATAGTGTTAACCTGTAATGATAACATCACAGGGCAGTTAGATGTGTTTAAGACCTTGAAAATATTACAGTGTAATTTCACCTGGTTTGGGGGTGCACAAACAGATAGGGGATCATGTTGCTAAGTACAGTGTTATTTACCAGAAACATAAGAAATATTCAGACACTAAAGCGACTTATGAGGATAGCAAACAACTATCCTTAATTTTACCAGGTGACATCTCTCGATATACTTTACAGGGCCGTTTCCCAAAAGTTCAGGTTATAATATTTATTTTCTCATCGTAATTAATAATATTACTAAGCAGCCTGAAAATTTCCCTTTAAAAAATGCTACTGCACCAACCATTGCTAAGAAACTTGTTGAGGAAGTGTTCTAAGGGTTTGGTTTACCGAAATTCTGGATTTTTCTGACCACGCAAAAATTGTTTGTGGCACTGTGTTGAAAGAAATGTGCACAATTCTTCGCAAAAGAAAGAAAAACAGATTTTTGTCTTTTTACTTCCCCCAAGGGCGGCTAATCGACACGGTCAAGTCAATGATTGCTAAGCGTTCGCAGGGCCAGCACATGAAATGGGATGAAAGTTTACCATTAATCACTATGGCAATTCATGCTACTGTTTCAAAAGCAACTGGGTGATTTCCTTCGTTTTGACTCAGGGAAGAGAGATAAGGATTCCAACTGACGTTTAGTTACCGCCAACTTTTCCGACTGATTATAATCTGCCAAAAAGGACCATTGTACTTTCAAAGGATTGCAGTTAGCAATTAAGTTAACACAACAAACCCAGAATAAGCAGGCAGAAAATCATAAAAGACTAAGTAGATGGTAAACACAAGGAAGTGGTTTTTGAAAAAATGATTTGGTTCTGAAAAAAAAACCCATTTTCGGAGCGACAAAGCCCAGAAATTTACATCGTGGTTAGCTGAGTATTAGACAGCACCATATGAAATTTTGGAAGTTTTGAACTATTTGACGTTTAAGCTGTCGTTGATGTTTAGTCTGTCGTTGGTTTCACCCAGGGAAACAACAAAAATGTACTTTCCATATTTAACAGTTTGAGCGCTATCTGACGTATATTGTGTTTTTTTTTCTCATGCTCGTCCCATTTATGTTGGTACGGTAATTATATTTATATTGGTACGGTAAGGTGTATAACGTGTCGTTTCGTTTACGTGTTTTGACTTGCAATACTGGTAATGTTGGGTTACAGGCTAGTATGGCCAATAAACATTTCTCCCTAATCTTAAGAGATTGTAGGTTTTTTCCCCTCTTTCTTCCTTGATCTTTTGTGGTTTCTCCTTTAATTTTTTTCGTGTTCAGTTAAATGTCCCATGGATTCAAGTGAGTCAGATTCTTCCATTTGCGCCTGACGTCTTTCCCCACGTCTTTGTAATTTTTGCTTGTGAAAATTGTTTTGAGAAGTAAATAAAATTTTTAATGGTTGGTTCACCTTACTAGGTGCATGATACATTTTTATTTTGATAAGGAATATGGTTGCAGTTGAAACCTAATAACCTAAATAATCTCACAAGCTCCTCCTTTTCCTGTGCGATCCATTTTCTTTTTTCGTATTCCCCACACGCACACACACCTTCCCTGTTAAATAGGCATGCAAATGTGTTATAAGCACCTTGTTTTAGTCCTTATAAGGTAAATAACTCATTCCGATGAATCATAATCATTCATTTGGTGTTATCTTTAACAGCAAAAGGGTGCACAATTTTTGTTCATTTACCGTGTATCAAAGGTCACGCACGCAATTATTGTTGCTACCTACTTTGAAACAATTCAGCTCAGCTCTGAATGCCTGCATCTACGAAATAAAAAAAACGCATTCTATCGTTTCTAGGTACCAATTTCTAGCTGTCTATTGGCCTCGAAATTAACAACGTAGCTAAGGTTAGTTTAAAACTATATAAGCGTTTAGATAAAACATGGATTCCTTCATTTTACCCATCAACAATCAAGTGTTTAGACGAAAGTTTTAAATATATAATACATGCACCAAGAATTGTTAGGCACCGTGGCATACATAATGTGTGCCGATCTCGCGGAGGCTTTAGGTGTCCAGGTTTTGCCCGAGGACGCTAGGTGTACTTTCCGGGCAGTTCTGAGTTTCTGTGCGGCGACCGGTCGGTTTGATGGGTGACGCGGTTTTCGGGATGTTTGATGTTCTAGGCTAGTGTTTAAATTTAGGTTCGTTTCGTAAATAAGGCGAGTGGCTCCTAGGCTTTGTATCTTCTAGTAAGCTAAATAAAATGAAACAAATAAATAATAATAAAACATAACACATGCACGAAGAATGAAATAACGTTACTTTTGAGTTAATTGTCACGACACTGCTTCTGTTGTTAGTGATGATTAATTTATGATGTTGTGCATTATTAAAAAACAAAACGAACTTGTTTGAGGCTTAAGGTAAGGGTTAACTAATCTGAAGTCAAAACAGCCAATGAACACAAATAAAAATTTCCTGTAAGGTTTTAGCGAATACAGTGTTACTGTACTGTTTAGTGCATGTGAAACCTTACTGCTGTATTCAAATGTTTTTACCATTTTTGTTTTTGCCCGATGCCCACGATACATTGGCTAATGATTGGAGCCAGGATTGGGGCATTCCACTTGGCTAAACGACATCGCTAGAAAATGTTAAAAAAAAAAACTAATGGTGTTAGTGTGCTTAGTACAGCTTGACAGGTAATTCAGGGTTCGTGCGAGTCGTTGAAAACCTGTAAAAGTTTCTGGAAAGTAATAATGAAATTCCATGCCTGGAAAAGTGCTTGGAAATCTTGCAAATGATATATATCATCAGTAGGGTGATGAATGGAAAGTAGATGACGTGACTGAAGAACACTGAAAAATGTAGCCAAGAAAGTAGTCGAGTGTGCAGCCTTACATTATTTTCTTTCTTTGTGCATGAAAAGTTTTTTTGTTTGGGCTCTGGCTTTGATTGTATTTACGTGCATAATGGTTGGAGCAGTTAGGTTTCACGTGGACTAAATAGTGGAGCAACACTGTAGCACCTGCAACCTTACAGGAAAGTTTGTTTGTGTTACTTTGCTGTTTTGACATCGCGGGGAGGCGAAGTTAGTAGAAAAACTAAGTTTCTGCCTCCGGCCAGTGTCGCTCATCTGAGTTCAAGTGAGTGGTGAGATGGTGATGGTGGTGGTGATGATGGTGATGAAGTGTGTATTTCGACAGTAGTGCGTGGTGTGGTCCAGAGTGGTGAGGAATCACATCTCAGGGGTGAGTCCCCCGCTGTCGGCGTCGGGTGACATTTGCTTCTGAGGTTTGCTCCTGTTGTTATTATTTTTATACATTTTACTCTCAATGATTTGTGCAGCACGTTATTTGTATCAGGGCATGTGACCTCGGGACGTGGCTCTGAAGCAATAAATTGAATTCTTAAATCTACTCATGTGGTGTATGGTTGCCTAAGATTGATTGATTGATTGATTAGATTTATTTACCCGGGGAGCCTGGACCCGTACTCATTGCGCTCCCCGCCACCCTAATACAAAATTAAACACTTAGCATACATCGACACAAACTACATTACATCTAACTATACCTTCACATGATATATCATTACAGCCTACACCATCATTATACATCACCACGAAACCACGCACCGCCTATTCCAATTGTACTCTCACCGGACATACACTATTCATAACGTCCTGGCAGGATGCATGAGAAAGGAGAAAACCATACTTGCAACCTGACACCCACTTCATGCACAAACCGGACCACCCTTCTGAGGCACTCTTGAGAAACGCGTGAATTTTGGCTAGATAGCAGATCACCGATTACTGGCTGGGTCCGCATGCCACACAGTAATGCCACCCGTTGAGTCTGGATGCCTTGCACCCCAACAAAATGTGTTCACAGGTCAGCCTATAAGACGTGTGTCCGGGCAGTGATGGATTATCACCTTCCTTTGCTATGCTCGCGTCAATGTCACTTGCGTTCCCTGCAGGTTGTTCTTAACGACTGTCTAAGGATAGTCATGGGATGTCTGGTTTGCACGCCGGTACAGGCTCTGTGGACGTAGAGTTGCCAGGCGCCTCTGCATGTTCCCGCTAGGGAACTGCTCGTTGCTCTGTGTGTCAGGAATATTGGTAGGGGGCCGTGTGATCTGGTAGGTAGAGTACTCCGGGATTACCTTAGTTTAGGTACAGTTGCATGCTCCTTGTTGGGTGCTCCTGGCGTTAGTGCCACTCTCTTGTTGGAAGTAGTCTCATTTTCTCCTGTGAATGTTGCTTTGGCATGCCCGTTTAGTCCGTGGACTTGGTGTCCCATTATTCTGCCTGTGCTGTCATCTGTGATTGGGGAGGGATGCAAACGAGATGCATTGTGATGTATTCTGTGACGCCTCTTTCTTTCGCGGCTCTGGAACAAGTGGAGTTGGAGTCGCCATTCCATCCCTCAAAGTGTTTCGTTCATTCCGGCTGACTCATGTGTCGTCCAGCACGACGTGCAAATTGTGCGTGATTTCAGGAGCCCTCGATGAAGTCCTGAATCTGGGATTGCCTATGGTCAGGATTTGCACTGAATCGCACTCAGTGCTGGCTGTTCTGCAGAGGGCCGTTTCCTCTTTAGATATGGTGGACCCCATGACTTACTCATTCTGTAGGAAGCTGCGGGCTATCCTTCCGTACTGTGTGTTGACAGTAGAATGGGTCCGTGGACATGCTGGCCTTCCGGGCAATGAGCAAGCTGATGGCCTCGCCAGGTCTGTAAGGATCTCAAAGGTGGAAAGCATGCAGATTGTGTGGTCACCACGATCACGACGTGTGTTGATTGCCACAGAGTTCATAAGAAAGTGGAATGAAGAGTGGCATACCTCTGTAACTGGGAGAGGGTTGTTCGAGATCCAGCTGGTATGCTTCCGGTCCCTAGCTCTTGATAAGTTCGTAAGAACGGATGCGAGAGTCCTTTCACGTCTATGCACTGGGCACTCACTGTTGCGGGCTCATCAGTTTCGTCTGGGATGGGTAGATTCGCCTCTTTGTGGTGTCTGCCTAGTGGACTTCACCTGTGAACACATTTTGTTGGGGTGCAAGTCCACTAGG
>JAHWFP010263317.1:0-12549 GCA_023313725.1 Lithobius niger | reverse complement strand
CAAGCCATTTTGACTCGCCTGCAATTAGAGACCCAAATACAACTAGAGACGGGCTCTTGGAAAATGTGTGGGCCATCATTCGCTGTCTGAACATCGTGTGCAACACTATGGACACAATTTTGATCAGGTAGACATCGGGAACTTGTGTTTTGAGCGTTGTTTTTGTTCGGGTTGATGTTCGTCTCAGTTGTGCATGGGAGCCGCCATCTTGCAGACTTGGTGTTGAAGCAGGTTCGATTCCGACGGGGGACGTGAGGTGAAAAAAATTTTTTGGTGTGCTATTTCTCACCAAATTGCTTCACGTTGCTTAGCAAACTGTGCTGGTGCTTTTCTTAGACGGCCAGTTTTTGAGTCCCGACACTATGACCGATTTTCCGTACCTTCCGGAGTTTTTCGTGCCATTTTCCGTTTTAATTAGTGCTTTTATTTTACATCATTATGGAGAAATTTTTACTGCTCTCTTCTGGCGGAGGTAGCTGTTCTGGTGCGCGTAGGAAATGGATTGCAGAGCGTCGCTCGATTTATTTTGACGCTTTTCAGACTCCCTCCAATAGCTCAAATACAAATGTGGAAAGTACACCGGCAAGTAAATTTGAGATCTCTGAAACAAAGACACTAGGAGAGCTTGAGGAACTTCACGATTTACACAATGTTTCGGAGAAGCTTTTTAACAAGCTCCATGATTTCAGCCTCGAAAAGGATATAGACCTTCTCGAAATTAGCACTAAAGTCGACAATATTTCAACCACTCTAACTCATGATCTAGAATCAAAGTTTGCTTCCTTCAAAAATTGTTTTGAAAACTGGTCGCAGAATTTTTTCATAAATCAAAGAAAAATCCTTGAAGATTATGCAGAGGCTTTACTAGAAAAGTTTGATACCAAAATTGCATCTCATCTTGACCAGAGATTGCAGAAACATGAAAAAAATTCTGTTGGTGAATTGGTAAATGTGAACGGTGTGGTTTCAACCGAGGTCGAAGTCTTTGATCACACGCATTGTGATGGGAAAAGTGATTTTATCGTTTCTGTAAAGCTGAACAAATCCGATTTACACAGACTCTCTGTGGTTTCTGCGCACATCGACACAACCAAGTCTAGCGACGTGGCGGAGGAGGCTACTGCCATTGATAAGGAAAATGTTTCTCTACCAGTGTTGTCACCATCGCAACTTAAAAATGTCACAGAAGAGGAAAAAAAACACCAAGTAACGTGACAGACAAAAAAATGAACAAAAGCAGTCTACGAAAAATAATACACCAAATCCAGCTACTGATCCAACACCAAATGTTTCTACACTTTGCCTCCTAAAGAACAATGAGAAAACGCAAATGGAACAGGCATCAACTACATCCGAGGCAGTCATCTTCAGACAGGCTAATAAAAAATAGGCCTATACATTTTTTAAATAAAAACTACAATGTGATGCATTGCAACTATTAAAGGAAGGGGGGGGGGGAACGAAGTTTGATGCTCAAATTTAAAATAAATGATTATTAATTGAAGGCACAGGCTTAATTGTGCATTCGGAATTGAGATCACTATGGTCGGAGCCCTGAAATAAAAATACAAGATACACACTGAAAATGTCCGGCAAAATAATCATAGTTGTGTTGCCATTTTGAACAAGGTAGGGTTCATGAGAAAAGGTTACGTTAAATAATGCTTTTATAAAAGCCTAGGCAAAAGATTAAATAAACCAGCTTGTTTTTTAAAATGCTATAACGCATAAAATTTTAAATGTGTTATCGCATCCGCAAAAATACCGTTGGTGTGGTCAAGTTTTCATAGTTGCTAAAATCGTCACCTTAGTAATATAAAAACATTGAAGACATATAAAACATGTAAACTAGCACAGCACTAAGCTAGTCGGCTTTATGCCTGTAATAAAATCGAAAAATACAAATAAATATGTACATGGTTGTGGAAAATGGCGACGAAATTGCGTGCGTCGGCACTCAGTTGGAGCACTTTTTCAAATTGAGTTAAAGATCAAAGTATGGTGAAGTTTCAAGTTCTGTTTTCACAGGAAGTCGGTTAAAGTTCGGGTTTATTAAACACTGCAAACTAGAGTCGATTTGGCCCATTTTCTTGGAAGATACGAATTTTTGAAGTTGAAGGTGAAGAAATAGGCCTAGCGTTTTTGATGACGCTAAGAAAAAAAAGTGTTCCCGAGTTGTTGATGGTTGGTGTTGGGGCTCCTAACCAATCGACAGGAATTTTAGGCCTCATGCCTTTACAACGTTACCTAATATTTAACATTCCCTTACTCTCAGTGCTGTGTGATCTAGAGATTGAAGTTCTCTGTCCATCGGTGCCGCTACTCGCTGTGCATGCGCAGCTTCCAGTGTATAAGTGCAGACGAAGGTCACTGCTCCATCTTTCCTTCTCTAGCCTCCGACATGGTCAGTCGCCCCCGACTGTGTGCTTAACATTCTACGGACCCTCAGCCCCGAGCTAAAGGAACACCTCATGAATATCGGCCTCATGCGGGCCCTTCTTCCTCACCGGTCGTCAGCCCGGACGACCCGCCGGTTCTGGAACTTTCTGCAATCCCGTCGTCCGCTCTGACTCCCTCAGCGGACTCCGGATCTCTGGAAATTCTCGCTTGCGGTCCTTCTGCCTCTGAGCGACGGAACCTGTTGCCAACACCTCCTCGGCTTCGCCCTTTCCATGCGGTCAACCGGACCCCAGGAGTCCGGACCACCTCTCTCTCCAAGCCGATTTCCTCCGTGCCAAGGAGTAATATTCCCGCCTCAAACTTCAAATGAAAGCCCGACGCTCCAAGAAGAAGTGTCAGATTCCCCACCACGATGTACCGACTGACTATAATTCCCGGTCCTCCCGGCACTCCGTCTCTTCCTGGTCTCTGCCGGCTGCGGACTCTCAGCCTCTATCCAAGGAACGTGTGCACGCCCTCATGGACACCGCCCTCCGGTCCTTTAGTCATAAACGACCGTTCTCTCCTCCTCGGACTAACCGCTTCACAGACACCTGGGTGCAGTTTGCTGCTAAGAAAAATCACCTTTCTTCAGCACTCGCCGGCGCCTCTGGAAACCCTGCTCCTACAGCCTTCTATGAAGCCTCGCCACCGCATCACTGCCCTTGGGACGCCTCTGGCTCGGACTCCAGAAGCCAATACCTTCCTCTGCATGATGTTTCAGACTCCTCCCACCAGATGCCTTCCGACCATCCAGTGGATGCCTATCCATCAGAGATAACGCTTCCAGACTTACTCAAAGCAGTAGAAAGTTATTCCAGACTGTTTCCTGTACAAGCCGACTCCTCAGGACTCCGCCTCATCGATTAACCGCGAACTCTCCACTGGCGTTGGTTTTGGTCTCCGTGACCAGCCTCCTCAACAGAATCCCGTTCTCGGACAGTCGACTACCCTCCTCATCGCCTTACTTCGTACCGGCGGCCTCCTTCTAGGGAATGGGACACCGCTGGAACTAGACAAGGACGCCCCTCCACCGCGTGCCGTGAATCCTTTTTCTTCCGCCCCACAGGTGACGGAGTTGCGAATCCAAGGAACTTCGACACGAACCCGCAGTCAGAATCATTGGCCGCGGATGCCAGAATGGACTTCGGTACATCCCTCTACTTACGTAGATGAGCACCGGTGTCTGTCTCGGTCCTCCGTGACAGCGACCGCCTTATTCGATTCGGACTCCGAGCAGCCTCTCAAGCACAAAATTGCATCCGGCATCCTTGTTTTCCCTTGGCATTCCCGGCAACCGCAATGTTATCGTGGAGTACCTCTCACGACACCTTCGCCTACGGGGAATGGTCCCTCATAACATCCATTTGCACCTCTCGTTTTCACGTCTGGGGACAACCGTACCTCGACCTCTTCACTACGCAGTTCATTGCCAAACTTCCTCACTTCGTCAGCCCGCTTTCCGACAGCCGAGCATGGGCTGTGGAAGCCTTGACACTAGATTGGAGTCACCTGTTTGGGCATATCTTCCCTCCTCCGAAGTTGATCTTCCGGACTCTTCATCCTGGTAGCACCGAACTGGCCAGCAGCAGCTTGGTGTTCCCCCTGCTCCTCGGTCCTGTTACGGACACCCTTCGTCGCCTCCCGGACGCCCCGCATCTGTTATCACAGAACCACGGGTTGCTACTCCACAAGAAATCGGAGTGACTCCAGTTACACGGTGGCTACTATCGTCAGACTCCTTGAAGCGTCGGGAGTTCCTCGCGAGCAAGCTGCTCGTATCACCTCAAGGCAGTAAGCTCCTCTACCAACAAGATCTATGACAGCCACTGGAAACGATGATCCATCACGATGATTACGAGGATCCATCATTCTCGTATACCGGTCAGCCCTCAACACTTTTCCGGGCTACTGATCATCCTTCTGTCCTTAATGATTTCCGCATCTCTGCTCTCCTGCGTACATTCGAATTAGAACAAGCTGGATCTTTCAATTATCCTCAATGCCTTACTTGGACCGCTTTACGAACCACTGTCAACCTGTCGCCTCAGCCACCTTACCAGGAAGACACACGTTTTATGGTCTCATTACCTGCATGCCTCCGCTGTTGCGATGTCCAAGCTCTGTCCGCCACAACTACGGACTGCTTCTTTCACACGGATTGCTCCGCGGTTACCCTGTCTCTTCGGGCCTCGTGCAGTGCCAAGACTTGGAAACCAAGCGAACGGATCAACCCTTTTACTATCCCCACCCTTACACCGGTAACGGGTGACGAACCAAAAAGGTCCCTTTGCCCCGTCTGTGTCATCCGCTACTACTTAACAGAAATCAAAACCTAACAGTCGAGGACAATCGCAACTCTTCCTCCCCTTTGCCTATGCCTCTGGAATGGTTTCTGTACGCATGATTGCCACATGGATCAAGTCCATAATCATGGATGCCTATAAAGCCCTGGATATTGATTGTGCTAACCAAGGCATTTGAGTCGCAGCACACGAACTCCGTGCAATATCCACATCATGGGCTCACTACAGTAACGTCCCCATAACTAACATTATGGAAGCAGCCTCCTGGGACACTCAACTGTCTTCACGTCACATTACCTTCGAGACATGTCGGCACACGCGGACGGCCTATACCGCATCGGCCCGTTTGTTGCCGCAAAACGGATGCTATAACTCCCCTTAAGCTTCAAGCGAAGACTTAGTTCTTTCTGGGGATCGGCACGCTACCCTAGGGGCTCCGTCCAGTGGCGCCCCGCCGCCTTTGACGAGGTCAGTGGAATGCTAAATATTAGGTGATGTTTTCATGGCGTATAGAAAGTCCAAAATGCCAGGTACGGCTGGTTGATTTTGGTTTTTATTGCCCTTATGAAAACATACATTACCTAATATCCCACCCTCCTCCCCTCTGTGTCGCCACTGGGGCACTTTTAAAGGAATTAAAGATGAAGCAGGGACCTTCGTCTGCGTTTAAATACTGATGGCTGCGCATGCGCAGTAGTTAGTGGCGCCGATAGACATAGAACTTCAATCTCTAGATCACGCAGCACTGAGAGAAAGGGAAGGCTAAATATTAGGTAATGTATGTTTTCATAAGGGCAATAGAAACCAAAATCAACCAGCCGTGCGTGGTATTTTGGACTTTTGCGCGGCCATTTCGGATCGCGTTTTTGGAAATTTGCGTCAACACAAAATGTGCTTCACGGTCATGAATCGCGTTGTTTTGAAGGTTGGTGGTGATTATAAATTATTTTTTATTCCAGTCGAAAACCTCCATTACCTGATTTTTCCTTGTATAGCAGCTCCTTCCTTATGAAGGCTCAATCTCTAGCAATGAAAAGTTGCCTTCCCTGCCGTGCTTGTAGCTCCTTTCTGCGCATGCGCTCGCGTGCCTCTATATAAAGCGCCCGAATTGAGCTGGCTTCATCTTTCTTCCTAGGGCACCACCGTATGTGATTGTCTTCTACATGCTCTCCCATGAAGAAGCATCTCTACAATTGGACGGACCGTTTTGGTGACAGCCCGTCGGCCATCAAAGAGGACCTTCACTTGGGCTCTGGCCCGGTCCCCTTGGACCCGAATTTTTCGGTTCTGCTGCATACCTGCGCTCAGCACGAGCCCCAAAGAGGGCCTTCACTTTGGCTATTGGCCCGGTCTTCCTTGACCCAAATTTTTGGTTCTGCTGCATCTCTGCGACCAGGCACCCCTGCACTCGTGTACTGCAACCCGGATGACCCGGCAACGATGCACTCAACTTCCTACTTTCAGTTCTGCTAGCTAGCCAGTCGGCTGCTGTCTCTCCTGTCCCCTGTTCCATGGATGGATAGTTTCTTCTCGTGTGCCCATGCGCTCCGGTCATCCCACAGCACGATCAACAGAGCAACCAAGTGGCCAAGCATCGATCACCAGCTGCTATGAATGTACGTCATGTGATTGTATGCCAGTGCCTGTACGCCACAACACGAGCATCCAAGCCACCGCTCGGGCCTTGTTTCATGGTCCCCCCCCCCCCCCCCCAGGCCCATAGGCCTGTTAGGGATACCCGAGGGGCCCGCAGTTTTGTACCACGCCACTCTAGGACTGCAGCTGTTAGCCACACTGCGCTTCTTTCACTAGAAGCTACAGAAGGACTGCAGGCAACCGTTCACGTCATAGTGTCAAGATTCTTTCACTAGACCCTAACACAGTAGCACACCATGTTTTCCCTACCAACAGCTTCCGAAGACAACCGTTTCCAAAGACGACCGCTTCAACTTCGTCTAGGCCTGGCTTTGCCAGCCTCTCTTCACTGTCTCAAAGGGGCTGGTCTGACCTGACGTTGCTTTACACCTTAAGGGTGACGACTTCTTGGATGTCAGGCCGCAACATACACTGACCAACACGGACCTGGCTGTATTTTTTTATGCGGTCGCCCTTGCCAAGCCTTTTCACCCTCTGTTTGTCAAGACATACTTGATGAACGTGCTTTCGCGACCCTCCCCGGCCTAGACAAAGCTACCCGTTTCCCGGTCTCCCCGACCATTACAAGACGAAAGGGGGAGGGGCTCTACCCAGCACGATCTCGAGAAGCAATAGATCAACCTGCTTACTGCAGCGGAGCACCACGCTCCCTATTCTTACTATCGTCACCATCTGTACGATCATCCAGAACGCACCCGCGGTTGCTTCGACCGGCGGTTCAAGTCCGAATCTACCACGCACCTGAAACCTTGTCTCCTGGTACCTTGTGCCCTGTCCCGTTTCCCTTGTCTCCGAGGCCCATCTGGCAGGACAGGAACCCTTCGTCTATCGAAGACCTCCCATACAGTTCTGCCTCTTTGGCCAGCCTCTGCTCTGTGGCTAATCTATGTTGGTTGGTGACGGGACCCTACTGTCCCCGGTGCCGCAAACTACCAACTCCTTTTTTGATCTCCTGTCCGCCACTGCAATTCCAGTCCCTCACTGTCTTCTGCTAATTTTCCTGTCGGCTCGGAGTATACTTTGGTATTACCTACCTTCTACATACTGCCGCCTCCACGGTCGTACGGTCCCTCTGCCTTATCTCTTGAGTGACTTCTTCTTGTACGCCTTGCGGTTTTCAGCCGGATGCAACAACTTCTGTCGGCTCCTCAGTGATTTTCCTGATGTCTCATGGAATCTGTCTTCTTCTTTCGGCTCGGCGTATGCTTCAGTATTGTCTACCTTCTACATACTACCGCCTCCACAATCACACAATCCCTCTGCCTGATCTCTTTAACTGACCTCTTCTCGTGCGACTTGCGTCCCTGACTGATTGTAATATTTTCAACCAGTCCTTGAAGATTCAACGCCTTAGAACCCTCCAGTCGTGTTTATTCACGATATTCTGATACGGCCGGCAAGTGCAACCGCCAGGCCTCTCTGACATTCGCCACTTATTTACCGATTCTTCGGTCGCCGCCTTGCTGCTGCTTCCAGACGATCGCAGCTCTCATGCTCCCTCGTTCAGGAACTGTTTGTGCCCTGTTACAAGACTCTGCCGCCACCTTTCGTGCTTCGAACAGTTAGCAAACTCACTACGTTCCTTAGCCATTATCCGGTGTTTACCGTCTGGCCAGTCCTGGCCATGCACTAGAATTAAACAACAGACAATCTATGGCTGTCTGATGTGACTGCCATAAACCTTTTCCTCGGTCGTATTGCCTCACCGTCCTTTGGACAAGTTCCCCAATCATCAAGCCCGCCCTTCTTGCATCAGGAACCTTCCACTGTCTCCACAAGGTAGAGTTTTGTCATGTTTACATGCCTAACTTTTTTCATTTACCTTTCCCAGAATACTGTCGCCGTCCATGCTTCCTCCACCTTACTGATTTTAGTCCAAACCCTACTACGGACTGTACCCACACGTACACGGTCGCCTTACTCCGCATTGTGGCGAAAAATCCTGTCTCCTGTCATGCAACTGCCCAGATCATTTCATGTGAACACCTCTCCAAGCCATCTTCCTTCGTGGGCCATACTAACAATCCGTTCTCCATTTACAGTCGCCTGCATGGAGGGGGCCCGGTTCACGGGGTCATAGACTCCGAGGCAGCCGGCTCATAGCATGGGTCACCATCGTCCTTGGTGCTCACAACCTTGTGACGAGGTCTGCTATATAAGGAAAAAAACAGGAAATGGTTGTTTTGACGGCAATTTGTACCAGGCTACGGCCTGGTTGATTTCTGATTTTGTTGCCTAACCGAAAACATACATAACAGGTGTCGAAATATTAGGATGCACAGGGGCAAAGTGTACTCCAAAATTGCACTTTGCACTCCAGAAGCATCTCTTGGAGTGCAAAATTGCATGCCGAAGTTGAATTTTTCATAACTTTTGAACCGCACAGGCTACAGACTTGTGGTTTGTGGCATTTTAAACAGCTTGGAATTGATTTCCAGTGACACTATTCCTTCCAAAGAAGCTAGACTCCATTTTTTACTACTATTGGTTAAACTACGGCTATAGGTTTTTCAGTTGAATTGTGAAGTTAAGTCAGTTTTAAGCAAAATGCAGGAAAACGGTGCATATTATTGTGATGCTGAAAGTTAGAATTTTCAATGGCTATAAAATAGACCTGTCAAGTCGGTTTACCAAAAAACCAGATTGGAGAGGATACCCGGACTCCAAAGATCAAAAACCTCGGGGAAGAACCTTTCCACCTAGAAGTATATCTACAGCCATTTGAAAAACGTTCCAAACTGGGCTGTAGCGCTCGCAACTTCCGGTCACCATTATTGGAAAACTCAGTATATTTGTAATTACTTTTCATGATTTCTTACAGGCAAAAAGCCTTAATACCCTAGCTTACTTGTGTAATAGGGGGGGGGGGGCTGCCTTCCTTCCGGTACTTAACCTCACATACATGTTGGATACAGACACTTAGACGATATCTTTTATTTGTACTTGACTGATAACTACTACTAATTTTAATACATTTTAGCATTTCACTAAGCTAGCCCAGTTAATCATTTTATATTTAAACTTTTATTATAATCTTTTGCCCCCAGAACCCTACCAAAGGCTCCATGGAATCAATTTACGATTTTACCGGACACGAATTTTGTTGTAAATATTTCACTAGAAAATCTCCTTCCAAACTCCGACTGTGACCACTCCGAATGCAAATAACTAGCTTTCCTTCAATTAAATAGTATCCAAACGATCTGTATACTACAACCCAATGTTTATGCTATACACTTAGTCTCCCCCCCCTTCCTTCAATAGTTGCGATGCATAACATCGTAGTTTAAAAAGAAAGGTCAATTCACTTTGTTCACGAGTTAAAAATTCAACTTGCACCTTCTTTACACAGGTCTCGTTCCTTCAAAGTTCTCTCATGCAGTCCTTTGTTAAACCGACTTCTCCCACTTTCCATTGTTCTCTTGGCCCTCAGCCAATGAGGAGAGTGCAGCTACCTCGTGCGTCCACACTTTGGTCGCCAGAATCCCCCTCTCCAGCATAAAAAGCCCACCAGGTCCGTCTTTAGCACAGCTCAAGATCTCAATCTAGAAGGTGCACGACGGTCGGCAGTGGAGATGTCACGGTCCGAAGGTTGCCATGCCCGGCAATTAGTAGTGGTTCGTATGTTACTAGTTTAGCTTTTGAAAATTTTAACTTTAGGACCCCCATTCTAAATTTATAGTTAAAAACTTAAAACCATCGGCATTTCTGGCCTCCCTGCCTTCCATAACGTCAGAGTGGTTCTCTTCCTAAAAACCAACTTTCTTGCAGGGGTCGTAGAGTTCCTACTTTTTCCTTATTTTCCTACTTTTTTCCTGTTTTCAGATGTACAGTTCCGAACTTTTTTTCAGCCATGCTTATTTTGTTTGTAAATTTAAGTGTAAATCAATAAAATAACTTGTAATACGTTCAATAGTAAGGCAATAGTAGGCAATAGTAAGTTCAATACGTAAGGCATGAACTTCATTGTCTTACTCGGTCCCTGACTTGTTTTCAACGTATCTTATCTTTTCGTATCCTGCACGACAGTTTCGTTTTCACAGGTAATAGTTATCACCTTAGTTTTGCAACAATGACCCGGCAATAAGTTGCGCCCGACGACTTATTGTTGCGGCCGAGATCGTTCTGAATTTATCGTTCTGGTGTTTCTGAATTTATGCTATTGAAACACTTCCCAGAAAACAGGTTGTATAGCCTAATGGATTTGGAGATATCTTACTTATTTAGTGACGAATTATTGTCGCAACTACCCCTTGCATTGGGTGAAAGGGGAGGGGACGAGCTCCGGAAGTTATTCTATTTTAAGAAATCTGCATGAATTTAAAACGTTTTCCAGCAAATATGATACAATTTTCACACGTATTCGTTAAACGATTTTTCCCCCAATCGTTTTTTAACCCTTTGCGCATCACTATTTATTCACAAATAAACCATCCCTGGCCATAATGTGCCGGTGTTCAGTACAAGGACTGACATAGTCCGCTTGATAAAATTGTTAAAAACTGTAATAAACTTTTTTATGTGCAATTTGTTGTTTTAATGTAAACAAATGCACCCATTTTTTGGTAGCGGAATTAACAGCACCCAGGCTTCCAAAAATTACGAAAAAAGTTCTGAAACTAACAACAAAACCATCACGAGAATTAAATGGACGTCATATGACGTTTGTGGCCTCCCAGACATTTATTGAGGACGTCGTATGACGTTCGTGGCCCACGAAGGGTTAAACTAGTGCCTCCTGAAAGGCAGGGGATACCCCGGAAGCCAGCATTTTTTAAAGAAAGCGGCGTGAATTTGAAACGCTTTCTTGTAACTCAGCGAGTTGCAAGATGAAATTTTCACAAACTCATTTTAAATGAAAAGTAAAAAAAAATGTTTCTGGAGAAAAGCCGCTGAGGTGGGAGGGATGGCGGATGGGGCAGGGGCCCCAGGAAGCTAATATTTGTTTTTAAGAAACTGGCCCGAATTTGAAACGTGTTCCTTTAACTTGCGATGCAATACGAATCCATATTACATTTCCTGCCGTGGGGGGGGGGGGGCGGGGGGGGTAGCAGCGACCCCAAAGGCTAGCGTGTTTTTTAAAGAAATCACCGTGTTTCTGAACCGTTTTCCTGCAACTTAGAAATGCAAATCATTTTAAATTTTCATTAAATGAATTGGCTCAGCGTAATTGACATGCGTGATACTTTAACAATGTTTTAACAATGATTGTGTGGTCCATTGTTTAAAAGTAGGACGATATGTGTAGTATTTTCTTAAGGTGGGCGCGTGGCTTAGGCCCCAATAAAGTATTGGATTGGATTGGATAAGTTGAAAATGGATTGATTTCAGTTGGCAGTTATCACCACACTTTTAAAGAATGGTCCATATGAACGCTACAAGTCTACCGTCACCGTCCAAGCATAAATTGTTGGATAAGTGCTTAGCCTACTATTATGGTCCACTGTTTAAATTTAGTACTAGCTGTTTGTAATTTCGTTTCTCGATACAGTGAATGAGTATTAAAAACCTTAAGTGTTCTGTATTACGTCACCATGTGCGTTGGGCTTGCTGAGCCAGCTCCGATGGAATGGTTTCGTCACATATTTGGTTATTTCCAGTTTGTAGAGTGTCTACAACGAGAAAATATTCGGAAAGATAATGAGCTAAAATTGCGTGCAGCAGCTTATAAATAAGTATCACTGCCGTTGGGTACGTTATAGTGGACACTGCCGGTGCCCTTTTTTCCTTACATCGCGAATCGAAATTTGTTATGTTGATCTTGGGTCCTACTACAAAAATTTAATTCGTACTTTCGTGAAACTGTGACAGAGTTTAACATCCAATAGACCATTTTAACCAGTAGCGTGCACAGACCACCGAGAGGGCAGGGGCAACGTTTGTAAAAGGGCACGCTGAGGTATTGTTTCCGGATACCTTTTTTTTTTTTGCTCGTTTATTTTTTTTTTATAGATTTTTAAGCTTCTCTTTTTTACCATTTTATGCCCCTTTCCTGGCCTTCTTTTTTGCCCTTTTTAGGCCTCTAGGTCTTTTCTCTGGTTGCAGCACCAGCGTTTATCGGGTCTGAAAACCAAAATAAGACATATTTTTTTACAAAGAGTAACAAGAGCATTTTTTCGAAAAGCGCAGGGGAAATCCCCCCCCCCCC
>JAHWFP010263268.1:0-20596 GCA_023313725.1 Lithobius niger | reverse complement strand
TGTTGGTATCCTTGCGAAGGCGTGAATGCCGTCTTCTCCTCGACTTTATTGCAGAATATGGTTATAACATATACTTAGAGGCTAGATCCCGTCTTTGTTAAGCTGAAGCAGGAAGAACTTTGGGCACATCCACTCCGATTGTTTTGGATGCTGCCGAATTAATTTTGGACAGTATTATTGTACGCCGCGTTATTCTTTTATTCGTAGAGTTGGGCGAATTTGGACCACTTTGCCTTGTGAAATTGCTATGGCTGATTCGTTGTTGAGTTTTAAAGTTTAAGGGTTTGCCTGGGACTCATTGTCTGAGCGGTGTCTCGTCGTGTCATAACAGTCATCGTGTCTGAGCGGTGAGAGAGCTCAGTCTGGTTGCTAGAGGTTTGCGGATCTAGTCGAACTCCTGGAAAGAGGATCTCGTCAAAGTCCCTGCCAGGACTGCCGGCCAGGGTAGTGTGACAGGCTACCATGCTCCTTCAGCGGCTACGGGAACTATTCTGGCCAGTTCTGGACAATCTTTCAGCCCCAAACGATGACCGGAGGTTTTCCGGTTCAAATCCCAGGGTTGGCTCATCCCTTTATCAGATATTTCTTCTCTCAAAAGTCTGGTAATGTTCAAAATTGAGCCGGTTCAGCCAAATAAGCATTTAATAGCTTCGGCTGATTTAAGGCTCAAAGAATTTAATTTTAAAAATATTGAATTTTCCTTGATTTGTAAACACACTGGAAGGCTTTAAGTGGCCTTGTGCCCATCCCTTTCCTTTTCCGAATGGAACAAAGTTGTTATTATTATTTTTATTATTATATTAATAATTTAGTATTGGATGTATATAAAGATTGATTGCTCATGCACATACAAGCTATTATTATTGGTGTATTGAATAGTTGGCTACGGGCATTGTTGTGTAAAACGTACTAAAATAGGCTTCGCTGACACACTCGCTCATTAACTCAAACTTACTCGCATTTCGCATCGTAGTTTTACCCTGGATGGTGGCTAAAGTAATAAATTGACGGATTTTTTTTATTGTATTTGTTCAAAGTCTACCGTTAAACTACACGGCCTCTAACCAGTGACGGCGTCAGGACTGAATTGTTTGGGGGCCGGCAGGGGCACATCTAGAAACATAGTGGGCCAGGGACTTTCTTTTTTCAAGGCAGCCGCATTAGGCACTTTTATTCCGTTTAATTCAACTTAAACGTAAAGTAAGCTTCAAAGCAGTCTGATTTTTTTTTTTTATAAAATACACCCCATAAACACACAAAATAATTTTTTTGGAAAGTGCTACAAAAATAAATACATAAAAATAAATAAAAAATGAAAGCTCAGTTTATTCATTTGGCGTCAAGTTTAAACTGCAATAAAATTTTTTTTACGGTGGTAACCTGAATGTTGGGTTGGGGCGGGGGTAGAGGGGGCAATGAAATATTTGGAGAGTCATGGCCCACTCTGGCCCACCCCTAGCGCCGTCACTCCCTCTAACACTGTGTTACGCAACCTTGAATGAATAGTTTGCAAACACCACTGTAAACGGCATAAAACGTAAGTGAGAGCTGCAAAGGGAGTACGGTGTTTCGCACTTGGCTTGTTTCCCACTTTACGTAACATTGCACGTGTCACATTCCTTCATGCATGTGACCAGACGCTGGTTCGGAGGTGGAACTTGTAGGCGTCCCTTTATTAGCCAGCTGACGTAGTTTGAATGTCGTCAAAGCACGAAAGGGGAGATTTTAATATAATTATGCAGTTCACATTTCAAATACAGGAAGCCAGTGACATCTTTGAAATAGCTTGAATGTTTTGACATCACAGTGACGCAAGTGATCGATAGTGCTTCGCCCCGGGAAAAGGGTGTGTGACCTGGAGCTTGTGATGGGACTGTGAAGTTCAGAAACCATTTAGAACTATCCCAACCCGCCCCTTTATATAGTAATACCTTTCAGCTTCAGCGTTTAGTTAGAGTGGCACATTAACACGTTTTTGCATCAATTTAGCCTTGTATTTAGACTATTAATGACAAAGACGGAAAGCCAAAGGTTCAACAAGACTTAAATAAATACAGATGCAAACCTATTTCTGTTGCCTTTTGGACTTATATGTCGAACCCACGACTTTTGAAACCAAAGCCCGAGGTCTTACCGCTAAACCCAGTGGTGTAACTACAATGCTGCAGGGCCTGCAATCGCAGGGGGGCGCAGAGGAACTAAGGGTGCAGATGAAATGGGGAAACATTATACGTTTTATGGAAATCTATACAAAACTATTACTGAAACAGGTTATTTAATATTTACATAAATTTTATCCAAAATATATTACTAATTTTAAAGTATGGGTTCTAAATTTTAATACAATATAAAGGTAAGATGACTACTCCGAATAGTCATCTTACGTTTACAGTAAACTAAATCTTTCAGCTAAACTTAACGAATGTATGCAAGGTACTCGGGGTGTAGTGCGCAGCCAGTATCATAAAATGTTTAAATAAGTGTATGTTAATTAGGTGTCTTAGCAACAGAGGCTATTGTGGTTGATGTTGCACCATACGGATACGCTTGTTTTAATGAATTGTATGAACGCATCGCATGGTTTGAATGACTGGACCTTGACTGAGCTGCTAACAAAAACTTCGTTATTATCTGTATATATATACATTTCGCTTGCACCAAACTGTAGACGATGTTTGGTACACAGAGAAGGAAGTCATTGTGACGCCCAATCCAAGCGTGAAATAATAACGTAAGGGGGTGCCTGTTCATTCTTTTTCACGGCATCTCTAAAAAAGAGGAAGCTTGTTAATTTTTGGCAAAGTATAGCTATGAAAAAAAGGCGAGTGTGTTCATTCTTTGCACGGTAGTAATGAAAAAGGGCCAGCGACCAGCAATGTGTATGGTAATGTTGATTAACAGTAACAATCAGTAACAAACTAAATATGACGACGTGCATTGTTGACGGAAAGCTCTGGGCAATCCAACGCTGGGCCCCAACAGAAGCAAACGCCAATGCAGCAACAAACGGGACAGTGTGACAGTGTGACAGTGTGAGCTCGTGCTAGACCCCAGCTAGTTAAAACTTAAGTAAATGTAGCAATAGCGATAGTCATTTAGCTTTCTGACAAAATGCCCCCTGAAAGATAGCATGCGTAACAGTACATAACATCTAGAAGCGCGCTAGCACTTCGCCGATAAAGTTAGTTACAGATAGTTAATATTATTTTATTAGTGTTCAATGGCATCAAGTTGTTGCGTCAACAATGATATTAAATATTACGTTAACCTTGGCGTCTTTTACACCAGCTGTTGAGCCTGAATGCCAGAACGCTGGGGGAATGTGTAGATCTGCGGCGTTCTGCTGATTTAATGCTACAGATTAGATTCTTTAAACCATTACAGTTATCGTAATAAATAGTTAAATACTAATACATCCTTGTTGTAATGCTGATATTTTAATTTGTCAGCAAGCTAGCCAAATAAATTTAGATGTAGTTGTCAACACACTTGCAGAAACAAAAAAAATAGACAAAAAGAATTTTAAACTTAACCACAAGCTAGAAATGCAAGTTGTATACGTGTAAGTAAAAATTAAATTAAAAAAAAATTAAATATTGAAATGTTACGTTTGATTTGTCATAAAATGGTTTGCGGGTCCCTGGGTGTGGGGAGCACACTGGAATTTTGCAGGGGGGCGCAGCGTGACATAGTTGCGCCACTGGCTAAACCATACTGACACAGCCATGTTATATATGTTTGTATGTATATATGCACGTGTGAAATGCTGCCTATGGACGTTTCCTTTTCCGTTTCCGTTTCGTATGGGCTCAGCGGACCTCGTCCGTTGGTTTCAAAGGTCGTGAGTCGATTCCCCGCTCAGGCAGTCTGACATATAAATCCAAAAGAAAACGTAAGTAGGTTTGTATCTGTATTTGTTAATGACAATTGCTAATTCTGTACTATGCTTGGAGGTTTGACACACTCGGACCTGAAGGCATTATGCCAGGAGGCGAGAGGGACAATTTTGCTATCGGAAATTCCTAATATTTTTTACATGCCACAATCGACATAGGTGCGTTAGAAAAACAAAAAAGGAACTCATTTGGTGCTTAAGGTAAGGTTTAACTGATCCCAAGTCAAAACAGCAAAGGAACACGAATAAACTTTCCTGTAAGGTTTCATAAACTGCAGTGTTGCTGTACTGTTTAGTCCACGTGAAACCTTAATGCTGCAGTGAAATGTTTTTACCATTTTTACTTTTGCACACGATGCATCAACTAATGATTGAGGCATTCTACTTGGCTAAACGACATTGCTGGAAAATGTAAAAAAAAAAAAAATCGTGTTGGTGTGCTTCGTGCGAGTCTAAGAAAACTGGAAAAGACTTGCAAAAAATGATGAAATTCCATGCCTGGAAAAGTGCTCGAAAATGTTGAAAAGTGATCTATGCATCATTAATAGAGTGATGAACGGAAAATAGCCAACGTGACTGAAGAAAACTGAAAAATTTAGGCCAGCAAGTAGTCGAGCGCGTAGCCTTACAGTATTCTTTCTTTGTTTGTGCATGGAAAGTTTGAAATTTGGGCTACGGCTTTAATTTTATTTACGTGTATAATGGGGTGCCTTCGAAAATTAACCTGGCTGGATCAAGCAAAAGTAACTCTGGTTGCTTCTACACGTCACGAATTAGTATAATTTTTAACCCAAAATCGTCACTAGAACGATTCGTCATCGTATCGACTTTCATTCACGTGACAACACAATACAAGACACTGTATTATTTTGATCAGCAAGCAGGAGTTTATTTACGCACTTGCTGTTAAGATACGTTGAAGATTTAATCACTAATTTCTGAAGTTTATTTATAGAACTATAACACCGAACCTTCTTCCACCCCCTGCACCGAACGCAACATAAACTCACCCACCTGACACAGCGAGTTAATGCAAATAAAAGCCATTCTCCGCCCCTTGTTTCTATCTCGCTTCTGATTGGTCGATAGTCAATTCGTTTGCAGCGGTAGCCCCCTGGGTCCCAAGTTACCCTCAGGAACCAAGCTTGGTGACCATGGTTTGTTAGGTTGTCTAGTTTACTGCCTGAAGCGTAATTTGAATGCCATGTGTACAGGCAATCGTTTAAATTTAAGCTAGATCAGGGGTTTATGACGCGAAATCTCGCATGACCTACGCAATTAGTACACGCGACAGCGTGTTTCGTAGCAACCTGAGTTACACGGGTCAATTTTCAAAGGCACCCATGGTTGGATACAGTAGTAAGGTTTCACGTGGAGTAAACAGTACAGCAACATTGCAGTATCTGAAACTTAATAGGAAAGTTTATTTGTGTTCCTACTTCCTTTGCTGCTTTGTCTTCGGATCAGTTAAACCTTACCTTAAGCAGCAAACGAGTTCGTTTTTGGTTTCTAATACTTGCTACTTTGGCACACCACGAACTTAGATCAGCTTGTTTTAATGTTTTGTATCTTTATCAATTATGATTTGCATAAACCAATATGGAAACAAACCTTCATCAGTTTGCGTGTTACAGCTGGCGTTTGCTGATTGGCATTGTTGCAATAAAATAATAAAATAACAATGTTTAAAGCAATGTAAAACAATCAATCTGGTCGTTTAGACTCCCTAACCCCTAAACCACTTGACCAATTAGAAAAGGCCTTATGGAAAGGGTACATCTACAGCGCATTACCTGTAAAATGAGCTAAGAACCAGCTAGCTTTATAGGACAAATAGGTTGATCTGTTGAGAGCGTAGCAGAAACGTGTCGTGCCAACAAGAGCAAGCCAAAAACGAATTTCTGGTTTCAGCGCAGGTTCAGATCTCCGACTGGCTTCGGCGGATTTTAATGAATTTTGATATGCTTGTTGTCCATGTCCAACAAAGCTTACATACCAAATTTAACCGAAAAATATTCACAGACGGTGGAGATATTAAGCGTCAAAATTTCGGCTTTAACGTGGGAGGTTGAGGTCAAACCTTACAGTAAAGAGTACCGCCTTTATTATTAAGTACGAAGCATCACAGGTCCTTCTCTCCCGAAAATTCCAGGGGTGGCTAAGGTCGGATTCGAACCCAGGACCTCTGGCACGTGAGACAATCGTGACAATCATGCCATCTTTCCCCATTCGGCACATGGACACGTTGGTAGTTTTAATGTATGTGTGTATATATATGTGGTCCACAAAAAACTGACGACCCGTTCTATTAGACATCATCTGTCCCTTTACTGTTCTGGAGGGTCATCAGTTTTTTATGGACCACCATATATATATATACCGTAGGCATCTCTCACATTAACATTATTATCTGTTATGGATGACCATTGCCTACTTTTTCAAGGCTACCTGAGGAAAGGGGCAAATGCCCTCCTTAGACTGGTTGTTAGGTTTGACGGGTTATCTTATTCTGGTTAGACGGGTTACGAAAGCAAAATAGGAACGTAACCAATGTAAAAAAAAAAAAACCTGTATGTAAAACAAGTAAATTCGTAGGTTCGCCTACATATTTAGAAGAAGAAGGAAAAAAAAAACTTACAGATGTGACAGTGGAATTTCAGTTGAACAAGTGCAAGGAATTGTCCCGGTAATTCAACACTCATCTCAAAGGAACTCAAGGAAGCAGTAGGTTGGTGAAATGTTACTGTGAGTAGCCTCTTTCGATATGACGAGGACCATGTGATGGCTAACAAGGTCATAGTTAGCTTGAGGGTAAAGGAGGAGAGGGGAGGAGGGACAATTGCTCCTACAGACAAGGCTGAAGAGTGAAAAGCATACCAAAATTGTTTTAGTATTTTTTACTTGTTTTGTTTTCTTTTAACAATTGTGTAAGTTTCAAGTACAAGCAGCAACTTGGCACTAATGACCGAGATATAAGGAATACTAACCAACCTTTCTTTCCCCATCCCTTCGCTTCTTGAAGCATGATCTGTCCTTGCTAAAAGCGTGGTTGCAAATACGGATTAGCGATAATGTAATTTCGGCTATACGATTATCGCGGTATGTTGCTTTGCGATTGTTACGATATTTCAATTAACCTCTATAGTTGCTTAAATGCACTGTGTCCTAAGTAGTGTACCTTCCAAAACAACCTATGCAGTCCACCAAAACTCGCGACTGTTGGAGACAATGTGGCTCAAGCCGTAACGTCTAACTTTCGACGTAACGGCAAATGTAGTGCCAAACTGTCAACAACAGTCGCGAATATTGATGGGTAGCTGAGGAGTTGCTGGCGAAACGCACTGTTAGAAAGGCCTATGTTACGCTGGAATTACCGAAGTCACGTAATAAACATAGTTACCCCACTTGTGAACTAACATCCTGTCGTTACTAGGTAAGCGTTTGCGGGGTAAACAGGATGAACTCTAAAAAAAACTGGCACTAATAGGCTGATGAGGCTTGATGGAAAAGGGGAGGAAAAGAGGTAATAATGACATCTTTCTTTTCTGTAACACTGAAACGTCACATTGAAAAACCTTGAACTTGAAATGGGAATTGTTGTTATAGCCTTGATATAGCCTTGAATTTTGTTAGTGAAATGCAATGAATGATTGTGATAGTAACTACCTATGTCGTTCACTCTTTCGGCATCCATCCGTTCTTCATGCAGTTTCTCTGATCCCAAAGCATAAAATAAAACTACGTACTAATTATTTGGGCCCAGGCTAATGGCAGTTGTTGCTCACAATTCGTTCAATTCAATTAGTTTGTTTGCATGTCTGTATGCCTACAAGTGAAGTAAGGTCCCTTTACAAAGGCGAGAGTAGTAAGCACCAAATGAAATACTGAGGGTGCGTTTATGCAACGAGACCTTCTCACTGGCCGAACGCTATTTGCTAGTCAGTCGTTATTTATTTACGATTAGTTTCCAGTTTCTGCTAAATGAATGCGGAAATACATCATATTTCAAATTGAATACATCATAAATAATAACAACGCTAAAGAACAAAGTGCAGCAGTAATTTTAAACCTTGCTACAACATTGTTGTCATTTCTCGCTGTTTCCAAAATTTGCTATTTTCGTACAAAGAACAGCTTCTGGCAGTGATCAGACAACGGTAGAATAAATAGCTCCACGCAGCGAGGATTCGGAATCCAACATGGCGTCTATTTCGGGGTAATCGAATCGAAAACAAACCATCGAATTCTGGCATTCAGAAATCAGTCCGTTGTCTTGTTCTGCAGTAAAAATTTTTTTCTTGTTATCATAAATCGCCGCTGTCATGTTGCACGCATCGTTCATCGTGTCGCGAGGCACGAGGAGAAGACCTGCATCCGCGTTGTTGCCATGGTTACGACGTATAGACAATTCGAAAGAGGTTATTCCGATCAGGACTCTACAACAATACCGCCGGATCTTGGATGAAGAATAGCATACGTGAATGAGGTGGGGAATATGGCCGCCGAAAATGCCATTTATGCGATTGATTTGTTCGTTGCCGCTTTCTGTCACCGACCGTACAAATTGCAGACGAACGTGTCCTATTTTTTTGTTTTGTTTGCAAGGGCAGAGAAATAGCTTAACTGTGGCTGACTGATATCTTTAAAAACTATGTAAAAATACTTTTTAGAGAATCAAAACTTTCCACTAAAATCTACGTAAAAATTTAAATTTTATTATTATGACCGTCACTAGCTACTAATAGATGTTGCGTCTCTCCGCACAAAGCTGCTTCCTCGAAGAACAGATCTCGAAGAAATGAACTTGACGTGGCGGCCATTTTGTCTACCCCCTAATATCTTTGTAAGTCGGGCCGGATAGTTTACTGGCCATGCTCCGGTGAAGGCGAGAAGCAGCCAGCAGATTTGGTGTATTGACCAAGTAAAAGCTAGTGAGCGAGAAAATTGCCCTGTGGGCTGGTTTACGCAATGACAATTTTCTCGCTTAGTAGCTTTTACTTGGTTAATACTAAAGTATGCCGGCTGCTTCTCGCCTCTACCGAAGAATGTGGCTTTCTAGTTGTCTTAGTAACGTAGTAACCATGGCAACAACGCGGACGCAAATCTCCTCCTCGTGCTTCGTGACACGACGTACGATGCGTGCAACATGACAGCGTCGATTTATGGCAACTAGAAAACAATTTTTACTGCAGTACAAGACGACGAACAGATTTCTGAATGCCGGCATCCGATGGTCTGTCTTCGATTCGACAACCCCGAAATGGACGCCGTGTTGGATTTTGAATTCTCGTTGCGAGTAGCTATTTATTCTACCGTCATTGCTAGAAGCTGTTTTTTCAGCGAGAATAGCAAATTTTGGAAAGAGCCTGAAATGGCAACAATGTTGTAGCAATGTTTAAAATGATTGTTGCTCTTTGTTCTTTATCCTTGTTGTTATATATAATACATTTAATTTGTTGTCTATTACCGTATTAATTTAATAGAAAAGGGAAATCAATCGTAAATAAATATGGTTGCCTAACAAATAGCGTTCGCCGAGCGAGAAGGTGTTGTTGCTAAACGCGCCCTAAGGGCTCGTTTATGCAACGAGATCTTCTCGCTCGCCGAAAGCTATTTGCTAGACAACCGTTATTTATTTACGATTAATTTCCCGTTTCTATTAAATGAATGCGGTAATAGACAACAAATTAAATGTATTATAAATAACAACACGGACAAAGAACAAAGTGCAACAGTCATTTTAAACATTGCTACAACATTGTTGCCATTTCACGCTATTTCCAAAATTTGCTCTTCTCGCTGAAAAAACAGCTCGTAGCAGTGATCAAACGATGGCAGAATAAATAGCAACTCGCAGCGAGAATTCAAAATCCAACATGGCGTCCATTTCGTAGTTATCGAATCGAAGACAAACCTTCGAATGCCGGTATTCAGGAATCTGTCCGTCGTCGTGTACTGCAGTAAAAATTGTTTTCGTGTTGTCATAAATCGACGCTGTCATGTTGCAAGTATCGTACGTCGTGTCGCGAGGCACGAGGAGAAAATTTGCGTCCGCGTTGTTGTCATGGTTACTACGTATAGACAACTCGAAAGCCGCATTCTCCGACAACGGCGAGAAGCAGCCAGCAGATTTAGTATTGACCAAGTAAAAACTAGTAAGCGAGAAAACTGTCCTTGCATAAACGCGCCCTAATCGAGCAAAGCGAGAAACAAACACATGGAAATCGCTCGCTTTGCTTGCTCAAAGCCTACAGTGGCTAAAACCCATAGTTTTTATTTTTCGTGCATTCAACCAGTTGAAGCCAACGACCTGTATGTCGTTTTATTGATACTAAATATGATGCAAAACTACGTCGTCGTTTTAGGGTGTATTTCTTTTTGGCGTATAAGTTTCTTTCTGATCTGTTTGCCTGAACCGCAATGTCATAAACTCTTGACGTCATAAAAAAGTTCTCAGAGCAGTTTTTCGCGTATTTGAGGGTAAAAAAAAATCAAGTTACAGCACTGAAAATAAGCCTGTTTGACGCGTAATTTATTATCTTTCCTTTGGCGATACTCTTATCTTTGTAGTTACATACATCCGGCGGAATAAAGGTACAAACATGAACGCACGCACATCGTACGTTTTTAATGACGTAAGTTTTATACCGAAATTAATAACTTAAAATAAATAAATAAAAATAGTCCTCAGTCGAATGCATTCCTTTCGCGCCCGATGTTTGTTTACATCGCGATCGGGCCGAACTGGAGATAAAAACAGACAGGTGCAGTGGAAGCAATTCGTGCCTGAAGGGGCAGCGGAGCAGGCTCTGTACAGTTCCACTGGCTGTTACATGTAGTATTCCTGATCTCCCTGTTCAATGGTGTAAATGAGAACATAACATTGCTTTTCTTCTAGGTAGTATAGCTGTTAGATTTGCAGGCTGTCTTGAGAGAGAAAAAAAGAAATGTATCTGTATATGATAAAAAAAAAAACATAAGCAAATACGTAACATGTAAGACACTACGATATAGGTAATTATAAACACAATAGTCTGATCAATGGTTGATCTAGGATTTTCTAAAAGGGGGACGTGCTGTTCCCGTAAGCGGAAAACAAGCCCTGGAAAAGACAGCCCAAGGAAAAGACAGCCTAACGAAAAAAAAAAAAAAGCCACACAAAAAACTGAGGAAAGAAGCCCAAGATAAAAAGCTGCGGAAAAACGCCGAATTGTTTCGTTGATTTTTTTTTCTTCATTTTATTGTTTTGTCCTAATTATACTAATTATGCACCACTCCCTAGTGGTTGTTTATTGTTATACTAATGGCTATAAATAAAGGAAGGTTCCCTCTTGTAGGTGCTGCCCAAATAATAACCTAACGTGTGTGTGTGTTAGTAGTTAGTTATTCACGAACCGAGTCACTTCGCTCCTAAGTGGCTTTAGCCAGTAATTCCATGGCAAGGTGCAGCTGTTGCTTCCGACGGGACTGCGTCACTGCTGCACATGCACTTCTGAGATGGAGCAAAATAAACATTTGACTTCTGCATGCTTTTCTTTCGTTTCGTGTTGGCAAGTTCGTAGTTGGACTTAAAGGTGCCTTTTCACGTTTTCTACTCCTACATGCAGCACCGTAAAATCTTCGAGCAATATAAAGAAAACTGCGGCAAATTACAAATGGAACAACACTATTCGCAGCAAACGCCGCGATTTTTATAACTAAAACGAGATCACGTGACCCACTTCAGCTTATTGGATGACGGAGAATCTGGAACGTGGCATGCTGTGTTTAGAATATGGGCTACGCTATCGAAATGGTGAACAGGCGCCTTTAACTTTAAACAAAGCCTTTGAGAACTAGATGACACAGTATGAGGTCAGTTTGCATACATCAGGGGTGCCCATTCCCCCACTGAGCAGCTGACAAGCTCTCCCCCCCCCCCCGATAAAATAAATCCACACGGTAAAAAAAAAATTCAATTGAAAATGACCGTATTTTTATTAAATGATAACTAAACAATCGACCTTTTTACAGAGGTGCAATTACTATATCTAGGTCTGGATCATTTGGTATCATTTTATTTTATTACATGCCATTCAATCATTTCTATAAAATAAAATGATATAAATTGATGCAATGACCTACATATATCCCCACCTCCCCAGTACTGTTGCTGAGGAGTTGCTCCTCATGGACCCGCCCCCCCCCGCCCTTTCCCTGGGGGCACCCCTGGCTGGGTTAATCCTCTTCTCATTTTTCTGTTTGGGTCCCTTCTGGAAAATAAATGACTTCCACAGGCAAGAAGACCGATTCTTTTGTTGAAGACCTATTCGTTGAATACTTGTGGAAGGTCAACGCAAGAATGCGTTGCACAGTTCTTTTTCTGTGTATAGAACGAAACCTTGCACTCACCTAAATCAGCCACTGATTCTCAAGTACTAAACAAATATTAGAGCATCAGAAATGCGCGAACATTCGCGGTGTACATTTCACGGATAAAAAGGAAAAAAAAAAGACCAACTTCAGCGGTGCATTTTCATTGAAGAAAAAACCAACAAAAACAATTTATACACTGAAGAGACTGAAAGTAGGAAGACAAGGACAAGACGAAACAGGAAAAGTGACGAGAACTGGGTCAAGGAGGGAGGAATGGGAAGCTAACTAAATTAAGCAATGAACTAGATACAGGTAGGACCTTGAATCAAAAGCGGAAGTTAGTTGCAACAATCAATGAAAGTAAAAAAAAAAAGCTTTGATATTTTCCATTCAAAAATGAACGGCTAGGTTTTGTATTGTCTGTTTACTTTTGAAAAAGGAAATATTGCGAAACTCAACAAATGAGGTCGTCTAACGTCTTTTGTGGAATTGTCTCCTCATTGAAATTTCCTTTAAACACATTGGAACTAATAATTTTTGTCGAGTGCCTTATTAAGTATATGATCGCAACACGAATAATAGGTAGGTTTTGCTAATAACAGCTTTTCGAAACGACTGTTCTACATTTTTCTCTTCTTTTGACGTTTTTCCGTATGGCAACAGGTATGAAATATGTTCTAAAGGGGCAACGCTCCCTTGGAATCACGGGGTGGGCGCGTGATCAAAACTGACGTAATAAGTTCTACCCGGTATGGGAAGTTGGCAGCAGTACCATTATTGCAGTAGTTTTAGTTCGCTATAATAAAAAAAAAAAAAAACTCCTACAAAAAAAAAAAGCATATCCGTACTGTTGCAGCATTACTCTTGATTTGAAAAGGACGGAAATCTGTACCTTTCAGCCTAGTCTGATAATATTTCACAAGCTAGTAACTTACATTTTTGTATGGGGCGATTTGGTGCTGACATTCCGTTAACTCTATAGCCGCTTATCACGCAACGCAACTCGGAGAATAGTCGGCCAAGCCGGTTATATAAGTAAATTACGAACAAAAACGTCACGTTTGCCTTAAAAATAAAGGTTATATCATTGAAGTTTCACTTTACTTGTTAAAACGTACATTGATAGAAAGTATGATATTTTATTTAAATAAGCAAATGTACAATTGAGAAAATTGCATCTGTTTACGTGCTGTTGTGCTTTACGAAGTAAAGTATTCAAACGTATACAATCTTATCAACTATACGTTTGATTATTTAAATTTAATAAACCATACATTTTTTACCGTGTACGTTTTAACAAGTAAGTGAAACGTCAATCATATAACCTTTTGGTTACGGCATACTTGACGTTTTTGTTTGTGATTCGTGTACTTTTTTTTATGGCATGAAGTAATGTCGACTAAAAACTGTCAAAATGGGTATTAATGTTAGTTTAAATTTATACCAGCGAATAATAACACACATTTTCAGTAGTATAGATCCACCCAAAACCAAAACTGGTATAAGAGAAGCCGCCAAGTTTCCAAAAAAAGGTCGGCCTTTGAAAGTAGTGATACCATTCAACCAGGAAAAGACCGCCAAGGTTCATTTAACTTTCGAACTATTAGTACGTGCGATTAACTTGGCTAATAGGATTAACCTTGGCGGTCTTTCCCTGGTTGAATGATATCACTACTTTGAAAGGCCGACCATTCTTGGAAACTTGGCGGCTGCTCTTTACCAGTTTCGGTTTTGGGTGGATCCTGTTAACCGCATCGAATATAGTTCGAAAGTTAAATAAAAACTACAGTCTTGCCACTCGCGGTAGTAATCTTCGTTTTTCATTTAACGTCCAAAGTATAATACGGTGCGATTGAATCGGTTAATAGGATTAACTTTGGCAGCCTTTCCCTGTTGAATGATATCACTACTTTCAAAGGCCGACCTTTTTTGGAAACTTGGCGGCTTCTCTTATACCAGATTTGGTTTTGGGTGGATATCGCAACTTCATAGAACTGTGAACGTACCAAAGGTCACACCATCTCATCTTCATCGCTGTTATTTTTTTTTGGGAAGAATTTTATGCCTATAAATTTTCACATTTATATTTAATCGTATGTAGTTATGTGCATGTAAAATGCAACAATCGCAGTAACAATAACAATTAATACGACATCTTACCTGCTTGACGGCTACACACTAGCAAGTGTTTAGATTAACCACCAAACTTGGTGCATAACCAAGCCCTACTTCTTTAAAAAAAAATTTTTTTTTCCCTACTTGATTAGACCCTGTGCTCACAAACCACATTTTGTTTCCTGATCTTATTCATTTCCAGCAAAATTGCCCGTCTTGTCGTCGTGGGGAAGAAAATTCAGTTTGGATTCGTGTTCCGTAAAAAAATAAATAAACACTTCAATAAACGGCATCCTGTCTCCATCTATTTGCAACAAAAATGTATTCTGACAATTTAATGCTAACCGATAAGCGTATAACATTTCTGCATGTTATAATCTACTGTTGGATGACAATACAAACAATGGTTAGAACAATAATTTTGTATTTTCGAACCACTTCAGGGCCAAATTTAGAAAACGGAATTTTCCCATACGACACTTTATGTACGATCTGTAGACGTGTCTTTATACCCTATGAGAATTAACATGGGAGCCATGTCCTCAGCTAGCTAGCTGGTAGTTAAGTAGCTAACTAGCCAGTAACATAAATAAACGTTATTGAAGGCACTTTTTATGCATAAAGTTTTTAGATCCGCCATATTTTGTGGGTAGATTCAGCGGAAAAACCGCCTCAAAGAGCCGGTCAGGTCGCTCTTTCTAAAGTGACGTCATGCTAAAGGATCGGAAAATTCATCGCGCGTTTTAGAAAAGTGCTCATTGTATATTTTGTTCCGCATTATGTTTTCAGAAAACTGACTGTATGACGCCGCGTTTTCTTCCACTACGAATGGAAAAAATCCGTAAACATCCCATTCGTAAACTCTAACAGTAACTTTGTTGAGTCTACAAGTGTGATATCCACATGTTTTTGCACTCTTAGTGCAAGGAAACGTGTCGCCATCTAGTCAGTTTTCTGAAAACATAACGTGGAACAACTATACCCTTTAATGGTCGTGAGCATTTTGAAGGAATCGAGTTACGAGTGATTCTATATAATGTCGACGTTACTTCAAGATTCCCTTGGGGCTTAATATACTCACCCAGGCTTAATATACACAAATCATTGTAAATTATTTAAAGGAAAGAGAAAAACAAGCCAAACAGCAAAATTAGCGTACACTAGAAATCACATGGAACAGTAAGTCACCTTCCTGACTTAGGTTTTCTCGCAGTGACATGACCTGGATTCCAACTGGAAACCCAACCAGTTCCCAGATAACACTTTTATACCGATATGTGAAGAAGTGGTAACACCGGTAAAGGATGTTGGGAAGGAGTGAGTTACCAGTTCGAATTTGGTTCATGCCACTCCTGGGAAACGTAGTGCGTAAAGGTGGCTTATTGTACTACGTTACGTCAAGTGTATGGTTTTCGTTGTTTGGGTTGTTTTCAGTGGTGGTGTCAGGATTGAATTGTTTGGGGGGGAGGGGCGGCGGCAGAGGGCACATCTCTAAACAGAGTGGGCCAGAGACTTCAGGGCAGCTACGTTAGACACTTTTATTCCGTTTAATTCAGTAAACGTAACGTAAGCTCAATGTACTCCAATTTTTGTAAAATACGCCCCATAAACACGCAAAATAAATTTATTGCAAAGTTGCTACAAAAATAAATGAACAAATAAATGTAAATACATCGAAAAAATAAAAGCTCAGTTTATTCACTTGATGTCAAGTTCAGCCTGCAATTTTTAAAAGTTTTTTTCTTGTGGTGACCTGAGTGTTTGGGTCAGGGGGGCCAGCGGGGGGGAGGAAGGTGTATTTTTGGGGGATCATGGCCCACCCTGGCCCCCTGGCCCACTCCATAGCACCGTCACTGGTTGTTTTTCTGTTTTCTTCACGCAGACTTTCAAGCGTACAGAGTAGCCTACTACATGTTTCCCCGACTTTCCCGATTTTGTTGAATTTCCCTGCTATGCCGCAAAACAGCTCCACTTTTATTTTCCATTTAAACACGGGCTGTTTTACCTTATAACCTGAATTTTTCCTCCATTAACCTATCATTGCAGATGACGTGTAAAATTTAAATGAGGAAAGGAAATCCTGAAAAGATAAGCACCACCCAACGGACATGTCATCCGAGGAAAACCGAGGAAGCCAAGTCTTCAGTCAAGCAGAGTGCGTATGCTCGTATAATTTTAGTTCAGAATTTTTTTAATTAAAAGAAACCCATGTTTCTGTACTAGTCGCTTATTTATTTACATTACAGTACTGTGAAAACTATTTTTTTGATCCAGATTTTACAGTATTTTAGTTTTTTGTTTGTTTAATATTTGTTGATAACACCAGGAGAGCTATACACGTTGAAAAATTTAATACTACATCACATATTAGCAGAAACATGAACAGAAGATGTACATTACATATGGTAATGTGAACACGTATATAGTTAGTTTAAAACGTTTTTAATGTACTTAGAGCTTGTGCTCTAATCGATACTTGTTAGCTCAGGATTGATGACGAGTCCATTCCATTTGGGGGGGGGGGCCCCCCCCGCTGCTCGACTGTTAATCTTAATGCATTTTTTAGTGATGGTGGCGTTTAATTTTCCCAAAAACGTAACTGTGTTGATAAACGAAGCTGCAGGTAAGAAGCCAGATAAATAATTTCCATGTCATACGTAGGACCTGGAGAGAAGCCCAGTGTTCGGTCACGTAGACGAAAAAAAAATTCACGTGTGGTCGAGAATCGAAACCCGCGTCTTCCGATTAAATGTCCTCTGCTCTTACTTCGGAATTATAAGCTAAGATTTGGTAAGCATTTATTAGAGAGGGTTTACGCAACGACAATTTTTTTACTTGGTTAATATTAAATCTGCTGGCTGCTTCTCGCCTTTACCGAAGAATGTGGGTTTCGAGTTGTCTATATGTATTAACCATGGCAACAACGCGGACGCAAATCTCCTCCTCGTGCCTCGCGACACGACGTCCGATGCGTGCAACATGACAGCATCGATTTATGACAACCAGAAAATAATTTTTACTGCACTACATGACGGCGGACAGATTTCTGAACGCCGGTATTTGATTGTTTGTCTTCAATTCGACAACCCCGAAATGGACGCCATATTGGATTTTGAATTCTCGCTACGAGTAGCTATTTATTCTACCGTCGTTTGATCACTGCAAGAAGCTGTTTTTTTTTTTTAACGAGAATAGCACATTTTGGAAATAGCATGAAATGGCAACAATTTTATAGCAATATTTAAATTGTCTTATGCACTTTATTCTTTATCCGTATTGTTATTTACAATACATTTAATTTGTTGCCTATTACAGCATTCATTTCATAGAAACGGGAAATTAATCGTAAATAAATTATGGTTGCCTAGCAAAAAGCGTTCGGCGAGCGAGAAGGTCTCAGTGCGTAAACACGCCCTTTATTTATTTTAAACCTTTATTATTTCATTAAGATGACCTGACTGGGGCTCAGACCATCCCATTCCCGTACTATGGTCGATGTGAATCTTTATTTTAAGCCTTTATTATTTCATTGAGAAGACCTGACTGGGACTCGGACCATCCCATTCCCGCACTATGGTCGATGTGGACCTTTGTTTTAAACCATTATTATTTCAATAAGATGACCTGACTGGGGCTCGGACCATCCCATTCCCACACTATGGTCGATGTGGACCTTTGTTTTAAACCATTATTATTTCAATAAGATGACCTGACTGGGGCTCGGACCATCCCATTCCAACACTATGGTCGATGTGGACCTTTATTTTAAACCTTTATTATTTCATTGAGATGACCTGACTGGGACACGGACCATCCTATTCCCACACTATGGTCGATGTGGACCTTTGTTTTAAACCATTATTATTTCAATAAGATGACCTGACTGGGGCTCGGACCATCCCATTCCCACACTATGGTCGATGTGGACCTTTGTTTTAAACCATTATTATTTCATTAAGATGACCTGACTGGGGCTCGGACCATCTCATTCCCACACTATGGTCGATATGGACCTTTATTTTAAACCTTAATTATTTCATTGAGATGACCTGACTGGGACTCGTACCATCCCATTCCCGCACTATGGTCGATGTGGACCTTTATTTTAAACCTTTATTATTTTATTGAGATGACCTGACTGGGACTCGGACCATCCTATTCCCACACTATGATCGATGTGGACTTTTATTTTAAACCGTTATTATTATGTCATTGAAATGACCTGACTGGGACTCGGACCATCCCATTCCAGCCCTATGGCCGATGTGGACCTTTATTTTAAACCTTTATTATTTCATTGAGATGACCTGACTGGGACTCGAATCATCCCATTCATGCACTATGGTTGATGTGGACCCTTATTTTAAACCTTTATTATTTCATTGAGATGACCTGACTGGGGCTCGAATCATCTTATTCCCGCACTATGGTTGATGTGGACCCTTATTTTAAACCTTTAATATTTCATTGAGATGACCTGACTGGGACTCGGACCATCTTATTCCAGATCACAATGATATGCTCCTACCATCTGAGTAAACTCTCCAACGCCTTGGATAGGACGGATGGCTCAGCTGGTTGGAGCTTCTCAATTAGGAGGCAGAAGGTTTGTTGACGTGGCAACAGGTCTGGAAAGGGTCCTGGGACCACTGACAGCCAGCCTTTGGTTAGACTGTAAATAACTGTTCGAACTAAGTGTAAAATTTTGGTCGTTTCAGAAAGGCAGTAAAGGTACATTCTTGCTGATCTCCATCCGCTCATGTTACTGTCATACCGTTTCGCGAGAGTCGGCGTAGTAATAAAAGACCAATTGAGATAACAGCTTTTATCTCAGTTGGTCTTGGGCCTAGTAGACGAAACAGAATTAACGCAAATATTGTGTCGTCACAAACCGGATAGATTTTCATATTTTAACATCATACTTTATAATTTTTTAGGTTTGTATCTTATAATTTTACTTCGGCGATGTATTGGCATAAATAATTTAAATTTTTACCGCATTAGTCTTTTAGTTTTTGATCTCATGGTAATTATTAGCAAACGATTAAAAATTAGTATATGCACACACACAGATGAAACGTCATGGTTATTGCAAGGTAAATAAATATATTAGCAAGATGCTATTAAATTACTTCCCAATATTCAACAGAAAATCTCCTAGACGGCGCATTTTAAAAGGGATTTTTAGAAATGGATTGACTAACGGGAATACATAGATCTTGGGACCGTACTTAACGTGGAGGATCGAGAAAAATGGCGTTGGGAGGTATGTACCTTTAAGTTGGTTTTATTCACTTAACCTCAAAAGTTGTTTCAGAGGGTGCCGAGTCAATTTCGTCAAAGAGGGAATTCCAAACTGGAGCAACCCTAATTGCAAAAAAGAAAAAAAAAATGTCTGCAATTTAATTTGTATTTATTTTGGGATGGCCAGCTTAAAACTGTTGCTTCGTGTTCGTGTTGCAGAACTAATTTCGAAGAGTGGAATATTCACGTGAAGTATGCCACACAGAACTTTGAATGTTAAAGTTCAGTAAACTAGCTTTTATTTTACTAAGTTTCAGGGTGTCAAGTTTAGGCTGTTTAAGACGGATGCCATCGGACAGATTTTTCATTCCCAGCAGTGACTTGGTGAAGCGTTTTTGAATGGAATCAATGTGGTCGATATCCTTTAGTAGGTATGGTGACCAGACCGGGTTCGCATAATCCAAGAGTGGCGTACATACACTTTGTATGCCCACAAGTTAGTCTGTAAATTTCCCGAGTTAAAACAGCATCTGACAATTTGCAGCCAAGACCACAGAATTAAGAGTGGGTCATTGGTTTCTTGCTTGATACCGAACACTTAAATCTTTGACCGTTTTTACAGTTGGTAGTATACTGTACTAAATATTAAACTGGAAACTAGAGTTATCATTCCCAACGAATGGTATACGAAATTGGCAGTTGCCAAGTTGTGGGCCAGGCAACAACGTAATCGACGTGTTACACATTTCAACTAGTCTTCAATTTTATCAATGAAGAAATCCCAGGCCCTGAATGCGGCAAAATATTTGCTGAGTCCATGATTCTCGTCCACCATTGCCAAGTTTAAACGTAGCTTAGGGAAATTTATATACTTCATGCTAGATTTATGTAATTCCATTTGATGCCGAGTCTTTAATGTTACCATGCTATGGTTATACATGACGGAAAAGCCAATGGCTCAAGATGGGTTAAATAAATACGGATGCA
>JAHWFP010263254.1:0-17855 GCA_023313725.1 Lithobius niger | reverse complement strand
CAGAATTCTTAACTTCAGACCTCAATGAACTTGAGAGCTAAAAAAAAAAAAAAGGTTACATTATTTCATCTTGCCGAGTGTCTTTTAGAAATCGATTAATAACTGCAGTTCTTGAAGTAACAACATTTGGATCAGATAGCAATACTTTAGGTGACAAGAAGTTGATAACTTCCATCACTCTTTTGGAAACTAGTCGTTACATAGTAGCAGCCAGTAAAATTAACCATGGACTTGTATACTATCACACCATGTGTGATGGACAAGTCACTTAATGCTGCTGCGTGGGGCAGGGCTCGATCCCGAAACAACAAACAATGGCCAATCCGCATGCTCACATGACGTTTTCTAATTGTCGGTTCGGTGTGGAATGTTTGACGATGTGGTCGTTCGCTGCTGCAACCTGTATCGGATCTCAAAAATAACAAGCGCTGTTCAAACTCAAGTTTAATGATGGTATGGAACGTTCAGCGGGAAAGGTACCGCGCGAAAGGTAAGCAGAGGACTGGAGAATTTATTCGATCCGTACTTTTCGGTACTTAGCCGCAATGTTGACAGGCAGATACGCGTAGGCTACGCAAAAGTATGATGGCAGGTTGCACGAACGTGTATGTGTACATTTTGAGACAAAAATGCAATAACGTTCGATGAAGGGAAATATGCTTTTACGACAATATTGGTGTATTTGAAAGAAGAACCAAATTTCGTTACGTAGCTTTTTTGCCTTCTCTTCTATTATCTCACCACCTCTCTGCCCCAAAGCGAAATTTCATTTTCCTCAGTCAGAAAAACAAGCAAGTGATATGCAACGGTAAATACTGATGGAAAAAAATATATGGAGGACGTTTTTTTTTTAGTAGGCTGTAACCCGCATTCTTATTTAATTACTGTGTTCTAACGGGTTACAGCATGACACTTTATGCACTTTATTCCCCAAATTTCTCCAACCCCCCCCCCCCCCCACACACAATAATAAAGAAATAGTTTTATTAATTTTCGTATTCCCACACCCCACACAGGTAGAACCCTACACAAGATACAGATGTATGACAAGATTTAGATTAGGGGTTTGAATAATATCTCTAATGTGTGGTGCAGTGGCAACCCGGACCACTGCGCTGTGACTGAGGTAGGCGCTAATGACCAAGCTGTCGACGCGCCATTAAGCCTAAATCCCCCCCCCCCCCAGGCACGTTTCCTGGGTCTGGTTTTCGATTCCAGGTTATCTTGGCTTCCACACTTGCATCAACTTAAACGACAAGGCTTTGCAAGCGCTTAACATCTTGCGGGTTCTGTCGGGCACTTCATGGGGTGCCTCTACCGAGCCCTTGTCCACAGCAAACTCGATTATGCATGCATGGTCTATGGTTCGGCTAGTGACTCGACTCTCCAGGTGTTGGACACTGTGCATCATAGTGGCCCGCGACTGGGGCATTTCAAACGTCTCCAGTGGTTAGCCTCTATGCTGAGGCCTCGGAGCCACCTTTGGCCATTCATTGGCGACAGCATGCCATTCAGTATGCTGTGCTATTGCGTGCTGTGCAATCCAGTCCAGCTTGGCCCATGGTTTTTGGGCAAGACTTGCGAGTTGGTAGACGCAGGGTGGGTAAGGGTGATTTCTGCGGTACTTGCAGGAGTTCCAGCGGGTGTGTTCTCAGTACACCGTTTATCAGTGGCGTGTGCTTGTCTGTGTAAGGGAGTAACGGTTGCCCATCGACTTCCATCAGGCTATTATGTGTTTTCTGCACAGCTTTTGGCTCTCGGTTTGGCGGTCGAGTGGATCCTTGACCTTCAGGGCACGCATTTCATTATCTTTAGCGATTCCATGAGTGCCCTGGAGTCCTTGGCGAATTACAATCCTTGGAACCCCTTGACACAACGTGTCCAAGCTTTGCTTTCCCGCTTGCCTGGCCGGCGGAAGACCGTGCTTTTCTGCTGGATCCCGGGCCATGTTGGGATAGGTGGAAATGAGCAAGCGGATTCTGCAGCTCAAGGGGCGGTTTCTGGCCTGCTCCGGAGGGATCTCGGCCTTGTTCCCTCAGACGCCTTTCCAACTCTGCGTCTGAGGTTACACGCTTTTTGGCAAACCTTGTGGGACAGACAGGACGGTAACAAATTACGGGCCATTAAAGGGACTGTCGAGGAGTGGCACTCGGCGTGTCGCCGCAGTCGCCGTGAGGAGGTTGTGTTGGCCCGTTTGCGAATTGGTCACACCCGACTTACTCACTGTTTCGTTTTGCGGGGGGTTGACCCTCCTGAATGTTATTGGTGTCGACGGCCACTTACGGTCCGGCACTTACTTGTTGATTGTCGCCATCTTGATGGTGTTCGTCGTCGTTTCCATCTTCCGCATGACATTGCGCGTCAGTTGGGCGATAGGTCTGTCCTCCTGTCCGGTGTTTTTCAATTTTTGCAGGAGGTACAGATGTATGACAAGATTTAGGTAGGGGTTTGAATAATATCTCTGTAATGTGTGGTGCAGTGGCAACCCGGACCACTGCACTGTGACTGAGGTTGGCGCTAATGACCAAGTTGTCGACGCGCCATTAAGCCTCAATCCCCCCCCCCTTCGTCGGAGAAGCCTTACAAGACCCAGCTTTCTAATAAGGTAAAGAGAATTTGCTACTAAAGTCGATTTGCCACCGCATTGCATGTTAGTGTGCGTTGTTACGAAGACGCGAGTGAAATTTAGAATTGGTACCTTATTCTTTAAATAAGTGAATCCTGTGTATCATGGAGTAATCCAGAAGCAAGTGCATTTAGCCTTAGGAAGAGGAGTAAGTGCGTGTAATGGTGGGAGGAAAGTTGTAGTGCCGTAACTAATGATATCCCGTTCTGTTCAACAGATAGCTTACGCCGCTTGTAACGAAGCCTTAGCCTTTACGAAGCATTTGGTGCCACGCCATTAGTTATCGACGCTTCTTAATTCACTGAAGTCACTTCTGGGCCTTAACCATTAACGAGTTTCGAGTATTTTTAACTAACGTAAATCTTAAAATGTTGAATCCCGTCTATAGAGCTATTGTGCTGTATCTGTACTTAATGTCAATAAATGTTATTTATTTTCACTGGTGAAAAACCTCTACTTGGTTGCGTGTGCGTATTGGGAGTAGATTTGATCATAGCAGTGTATTTTAACCTGAGCCTCCTTCTTCATACCCGGGCCATCCTTCCAACACCCCCCCGACAATTCCCAACAGCCATAATCTCTCCTCCGTCCCGAACTCACCCCCCCCCCCGCCCGCCGCCGAAGAACCCCCTGTGGGCTGGGGGTAGAATAAGCCCACCGTACCCCTGCGTGTCGTAGGAGGCGACTAAAAGGGAACCCAAGATCACGGTTTGCTAGTGTGCCAAGGGTCTGCATGGCGGAGGGTTTTTAGTCCGTCTTGAACACTAGCAACCTACAGTTTGCGAGCGCGCTTACGGTGTGTATGGCGGGCAGGTTTAACACCCGTCGCAAGCACTAGTCGGAAAGTGGTGAAGGGACATCCGGACAAACCGGGCCTGGGGTGGCTGCTTAGAGGATGTTTGGTGGTTTGAATCCCCTTTTGGGTTTGATTCTAATTTGCCCGTTCTGGCCACTGGGCTTTTCATCCTCATCCTCCAACATGTTGGCCGTGTGCTGCAACCTAGTAATCCGTGGAGGCGGAGATCCTGGCTTTCGGGCTTTGGCTCCTTATTCTAGAGGACGGGTGGCCTGGGCGAGCCGGCCTAAGGTCAATCGGCTATGACTTTTCGGGTCCTGTCGATGTGGGGAGGTGGCTTGTGCTGTATCCATCTGCATCACGGACCCGAACTGTTTGGGTTATCGACGGAGGTGGTGTGTACGGCTTCTTTGGTGGCCTCGCCTCTCGGCATGCTTAGGCTGCCACCTCTCTGAGATAGACGGCGGTGTTAGCTTCCTGGTGCAGGGCCCTGGATATGCGGCTTCCGGCCCTGCATCACCCGAGTGCCGCGCGGGGTTTCTTTTCTGGGGGGCGCACCGCCGCGACTTCTCTTTGCTCTACATGGCAACTACTTCCCCCACCCCCCTCCCCTGATAAAATTTCTTCCCCCCCAAAATTCTTCCCATCCTCGTCGCACTAGCAAGCGCCAGAGGAGGGAACCCGAGATGGTTGGGCCTGGTGCCCAGTTACCAGACTTTGTTAAAACTGCACTTCTTTTGGATCAGGTAGGTGTAGAAGACAACTAACAACTTGTAGTTCCATAAATAAAAGACTGGCAGGTTTAAAACAAAACTTGTGGAAGTTTATTCTCTCCCACATGGAGAGAGCAAGTTGCATCACTCAAAACCAACATGGCTGACCTCAGACTCACCAGTAATTTGCATATTATTTACATACAAGGTCAAACCAAATCCAAAAAGATGAAACAAAATATCATGTTAACAGAAATGTTACGGTGGCATCATAAAAGTCAAAAACATAACTGAAAACCTATATTCATAAATATAATGAATAATTATTTCAAATAAACTGAAAAAACTCGTAGGCTACATATCTTGACTTAGATATAATTATAGCCTTATGAATTATGAGATCAGTGAGGAAACTTGTATTTCTCAACACTCCACCCCTTTCTCACTGAATGTCATAAATGCATGACTGCATCATGCGGATAATAGAGCTTCTCGAAACTGTTCATAAGGCTTCCGAGGGAGGGGCTTAGTGAACACATCTGCGATATTATCAGCACTTGATACACGTTGTAGCACAAAATCACCCTGGTGAAGAGCTTGTCTCACGAATTTGTATCGCAGATCAATGTGTTTTGATTTCATATGTTCTTTATTGTCTCTTGCGAATGCAATAGCAGAATCGTTATCGCAAAATACGACTGGAGGCAAAACTACGGGAAGCCACTGAATTTCGTTGCATATTGCTGATAGCCAAATAAATTCTTTGGCCGCTTCGGAAAGTGCAACGAATTCTGCCTCCATGGTTGATAGAGCGAGTCATTTTTGTTTCTGAACTCGCCATATAATTGGTACATGGGCTAAAAATCCTACATATCCAGTCCACGATCGTCTATCTTCTATGCACGAGGCCCAAGAACTGTCAACATAGAAGGTGAACTGAGGTTTCTGCCCTTTCACTGCACCATCACATGTAATACTCAACTCCTTTGTTTGTTGGACATATGCTAGTACTTTCTGTGCTAGAACCACGTGGCGGATCGTTGGCTTACTGCAATACTGCGCCAATGCTGTGACTGCGAAGCTGATGTCTGGTCTTGTGCGAGACGATAAAAACATCAATGCTCCAATCAAACTACGATATTTTGTGCTTTCCTGCGACGAGAGGGTATTGGCGTCGTTACCCGCTTCCAAGGTTGCACCTGCATCCAGTGGCACTGTACTGGATCGCAAAATCTTTGATGTCCACGCAGTTTTGTGTTGTTTTAGAATAGTGTCTATATATGTACGTTGATACATGATAGGAATTCCATTACTTACACCAAACTCTACTCCAAGGAATTTCTTTAAAGGACCAAGATTTGTTACATCAAATTTCGTTGCAATACGCCTTATTGCATCATCAAGTGCAGTTTGATCTCGTGCAAAAATCGCCAGGTCATCCACATACACAAGTACAACCACCGACCTAGATAACATATATACACAGTTTGTTGCAAACAATTTACGAAAACCTAGTTGGGTGAATGTTGTGTCTAGTTCGGTGAACCAACACCGGCCGGATTGCCGTAATCCATAAAGGGCTTTCTTTAAACGCCATACGTAGTCATGCTTATTGTCATAACCTGGTGGGGACGAAGAAAAATCTCTTCTTTCAAACTACCATAAAGATAGGCGCATTTAACATCCAGGTGAGTATGCACCCAGTCAAAACATACAACAAGGAGGACAAAGAAAAACCGAATCAAGGTGAAGGCGATTACAGGTGAAAAAGTTTCTGCATAGTCCAAACCTTCACGTTGAGAACATCCCTGTGCTACAAGACGCGCCCTATGGCGCACCGTCTTCCCTTCGGAGTTCCTCTTCAAAGTGTAAACCCAGCGGAAACCCACAACTTTTGTATCTGCTGGCTTTGGAACTTCATCATATACTTGACGATTCTGAAGTGTACTAATCTCATCGTTCATAGCCTCTTTCCATCTCTTTTTCATTGGGCTAGTCATTGCTTCATGGTAAGTCCTTGGGGCTTCAACTTCAACACAGTGTACTTCGGGAATCCACTCACTAGTGTCCACGAACAAAGACTCCGAGCTCCCTGTATTGTCTTCATTATTACTCTCGTCATCGGCATTATTCACAGTCTCCACTGGAAGATCTTCAGCTTCAGCTGTTTGGTTCTTTCGGTTAAAGTCAAAATTCTCCGGGTCAAATACAAGATTACGATCTTCACATTGCTTCTTGACATCGTTCATGGATCTCGCTCGCTTACCATCCATGTATCTGTAATAGATGTCACATTCATGAGTTCCTTTTGTTTTTCTAGGGACTACTTCTCTCTTCCATCCAGGTGCATTCCTTTGGGCATGTACTGCCACTACAGTTGGACGATTCTTCAATGGGGTTTGAGCAGGTAAGGTAAGGCTTTCTTCATTTTCAATACCAAAATCTACCCATTCAGATTGTTGTGCGTTTCGCAACCGTTGTACGCCAAGACGTTTCTCATCAAAGGAAACATTATTTGTTTCACGCACTAACTTTCCGTCATCCGGGAACCATATCCTGTAGCCCTTTGTCGCTACAGCATAACCCACAAGAACACCGAGGCGAGCACGTGGCTGGAGTTTGGTTCTATGGGGCTTGTCAATATGAACAAAACACAAACTACCTATTCGGCGGAGATGTTTCACCGATGGTGTACGTTCAGACCATAGTGCTTCAGGTATCTTGTCATTGAGCTTCGAATGAGGGATACGATTTTTAACATGACAAGCGGCGACAATCATCTCAGCCCACCATTCTACAGATAAACCTGAATTAATCAAAAAGGACCGGGCCATGTCTAAAAGGGTCCGATTCAACCGTTCTGCTAAACCATTCATCTCAGGACTATAGATATTTGTGCGTTCAGCTTTGATCCCAAGAACACGTAAACGTTGTTGAAACATCTCAGAACAAAATTCCATACCATTATCGGTGCGCAGACTTTTTGGACGTCTACCAGTTTCTCGTTCTGCACGGGCCCGATATTCTTCGAATTTATCCAATGCTTCACTCTTTGTTTTCATTATAAACACACTACTGCGCCTTGAGAAGTCATCAGTAAATGATATATAATAACGTCCTCCACCTGGACTCTTTACAGGAGCTGGTCCCCATACATCACTATGTACGAGATCAAGTGGGTTTCTTGCACTACGACCCACAGATGATGTATGCCTAGTTCTTGTAGATTTGCCGAGTTTGCAGGAATCACATATAGGAGTGTCCGATGATAACTGCACCTGACCTCCAAATTCATTCTTCTTCACTGCCTTACGAAGTCGTGGAATTGCTAAGTGTCCAAATCTCTCGTGCCACAGTTGGGTTTTAGTAGGTGTTATGACATCAGAATCATCCATAAGAGTCTGTGATGGTACAATCCCATGTACCTGTTTAAAAGGCTTCTTCGTGATAGATGGCAACGATGCGTTACAACTATTCAGTACTTCACATATTGGAGCTGCTCCTTTTGTCGATACAGTTGTAAGTGGTGTCTGGTCTTCAACTGCATCAGCAGAGGGTGGTATTAGCCTTGGATCTTGATTCACACATGGTTTAGCATCAAAGTAAAAGAAACGACCCTTAGCCAATGCTGCTACCAATGGTCGGCCATCACTCCGATGTATTTTAATACCAGCTTCATAAGTATGCATTTGATATCCTGCTTCATATAAGCAAAACCCAGATATCAGATTCCTTGGCATATCAGGGGCATGAAGAACATTCATAAGTGCGATAATCTCTCCAGTATTATTTACCCGTAACCAGACCTCTCCGATACCAACTACGCGCGAGGGGCCTCCCGGACCCTCAGCAGGAGGAATTTCACATTGTTTATATTTGTGAAAAACTTCTCGATTTACGCAAAAATGGCTGGTGGCCGCAGTATCAAGAACCCAATTCAGACGTTTAGACTCAATCGAATGTGCTTCACACAGAAACGCAGCATCTGGTCCCTTTGTCAGACCTTTCTTTGCCCCAATTTGTTTTCCGTCTTTCTTTGGGCTTGGACAATCCCGTGAAAAATGTCCCATTCCTTGGCAATTATAACAGATAGTTTGCATTGTGTGTTTTTGTTGATTATGTTGTGAAGTCGTGCTCGGTCCTCTTCCACGTCCACGTCCCCTACCACGGGCACGTCCGCGACTTCGTCCTCTGCCTCGTTGATCATGTTGCTGAAGTTGTTCACCTGACATTGTTACACCACGAACATTAAACGCTCCACCTGTTGCACCTTCGACTGCTGCCTCTCCAGTTGGATACTGTCTATCAAATTCATTGAATAACAAGGCTTCAACCTTATCTGGCGTGAATTTTGCTTTGGGAAGGTTGTAGATAGTTGCCACTGCGGAATCCCATGATTTCGGAAGGCCGTTTAATAAAAGAAATCCATGTTCATCGTCCGGAACCACTTTGCCTGCATCAGCTAATTCTGTAACAGCATTTCGAACACGAGCGGTCCATTGAGCCATAGTTTCAGACTCCAACATTTTCATTCCTACAAATGTACGGTAAAGATATCCAATACGAGCCATCGTCTTGGGTGTAAAGACGTCCGCTAATTTCTGCCAAGCTTCATCAGGGGTCTGGCATGTGTGGAGTATGGGTTTCACGCCTTCACTGATTCCCAAAAATATTGTTGATAGAGCCTGGGCTCGCCGAGCAAAGTATTTTGCCTTGATCCCGGGGTTCTCCGCCTCATTTGCAGAAGATGGCCGGGCTTCATATTCCTCGTGTGTTGAAGGCACGACAAAACCATACAGTGTACGCTCACGAAGTAACATGGCCATATTAAGTTTCCATGTGCCATAATTTGAAGTAGTCAAAGGTGGGAACCTTAAGACGTTTGTCCCAGAGCCTATTGGTGACCACATAATATCAGTCCCTATACCTAATCCACAAAGTACACCCGGTGTTCCACCTCTTTCATTAAACAAATCGAATGAATCTGTTAAGTCACTGATCATCCCACTACCATATCACTACTTGGTGTACTGCATTATGTAGTTCAGATTTGTATGGTGTTTCACCAGTGTGCAGGTGCCACTTAGTTTGCATTTGTAAAATTTGTCACCAGTGTGCAGTACCACATAGTTTGTAAACACAGTTTATAAATTCACTAACTGAGTTTGTAAAGGCCATGTTGTATCTTGACAACCAGTAAACAAAAACACCACTGTTACAATAGAGCAACAGCAACTCAAAAATGTCTCACACACACTTGTCACCAAAATTAGGCCTAACACCATCAGAGGTATACATACACAAGTCCAAGCATACTCTGGGCCCATAACCTGTTAAAACTGCACTTCTTTTGGATCAGGTAGGTGTAGAAGACAACTAACAACTTGTAGTTCCATAAATAAAAGACTGGCAGGTTTAAAACAAAACTTGTGGAAGTTTATTCTCTCCCACATGGAGAGAGCAAGTTGCATCACTCAAAACCAACATGGCTGACCTCAGACTCACCAGTAATTTGCATATTATTTACATACAAGGTCAAACCAAATCCAAAAAGATGAAACAAAATATCATGTTAACAGAAATGTTACGGTGGCATCATAAAAGTCAAAAACATAACTGAAAACCTATATTCATAAATAATTATTCATTAAATAATTAATATTTCAAATAAACTGAAAAAATTCGTAGGCTACATATCTTGACTTAGATATAATTATAGCCTTATGAATTATGAGATCAGTGAGGAAACTTGTATTTCTCAACAGACTTCAGTAAGAGTCGGGACCAAGTCCCGAAGTTCCTGGTGGTGACAGGCGAGGGCCGAGATGTTACACAACTCGGTCCATTCGCTGTTCACAAAGCTCTGAAAGGGATCTGTGGTTCTGATCCGAAGAGTGTCTCTCGGCTCTGTGCTGGGGGATACCTTGTGTGGTGCAGTGGCAACCCGGACCACTGCACTGTGACTGAGGTTGGCGCTAATGACCAAGTTGTCGACGCGCCATTAAGCCTCAATTCCCCCCCCCCCCCTTGGGGAAGTTGCAGGCGAAGAGGCTTTTGAAAGCGAGTGTACTGGGGTCATGCCCAGTGCATGTCTAGCCGCATCGTACTTTGAACAGCAGCAAGTGGGTCGTGACATGCTTTGATTTGAGGGGTCTCAGTGATGATGCCACAGGGTGTTACGGCTGTGAGGCGTTTGACACGGAAAGGCGAGAATGGTGCCCAGCCAACTGACACCTTTTTCCTGACCTTTGATACGCCAGTTGCACCGCAGCACATTACTGCCGGTTACCTGCGCTTGAAGGTCAGCAGTTACGTTCCGAATCCGATGCGGTGTTGCCGCTGTCAACGCTTCGGCCATACCAGCGGCTCGTGCAAAGGTAGGCCTACCTGTGTTTACTGTGCTCAGGCAGCCCAAGAAGCTGCTGACTGTGCTGGCCCGAAGCAGTGCGTCAACTGCGGTGGTCAGCACCAAGCCTCTTCGCGGGACTGTCGTGTTTATGTTGAGGAACGTCAATTGCAGGAACTAAAGGTGAAGGACGGGCTTTCCTACTCGGAGGCCCGAAAGAAAGCCAAGCTATCGGCACCGGCAATGACTCGTTCTTTTGCGCAGGTGTGCAGTGCGCCAAAGCCTGGCCCAGTTAGTGAGTCTGCTGATTTGGCAGATTTACGCGCTGAACTCAGGTCTTTGACGAGGACGGTGGGCAAGCTTATTACTTTGTTGACCCAGCAACATCCATCTCTGCAGGGTCTTTTGGGTCCCGGTTGCTGCATTGCGGTCTGCATCTGCCCAGCCTGCAAATGCTTCTGCTCCTGCTACTGTTCCTGCTGCTGCAACTGTTCCGACTGTTCCCAGGCAGGTTAAATCTTCAGCTAAACCTCCGCCTGCCCGGAGTGAACTAGAAAACGTAGTAGAAGAAGGCTCCTGCTGGTAAAGCCTCAACACCACCCGTGAGGACGTCACCACCAGGAGAGAAGGTGAAACGGTCGTTGAACGGCCAGCTTGCTGAGGGGTCCGTCGTGTCCCCTCAACATCTTGATACTACTTTGCTCATGGAGCAGGGAGAGATTTCCTGTTCCAATTCTCCAGAACTTTTTCCTCCTTCCGAGGACAACTTCATTCTGAACCTCACTCCATCTTTTGATTCGGGTGAGGATTCGGATGTTTTCGGATCGCCCAAGGGAGGAGTTGAGGAGAATGATTCAGTCTTCAGCCCGCCCTAATGCCTGGGCATGCCATCGTTCAGTGGAACTGCCAAAGTTATCGGACCCATGCCGAAGAGATGCGGCTGCTTTTGTCGCATTGGCGACCTCTGTGCTGCTGTCTACAGGAAACCTGCTTTAAGGCGTCAGATAATCCGGTTGTTCGAGGTTATTCTGTCTACCGTCTGGATGCTGACCCTGTGCCACGTGCACATGGTGGTGTTGCAGTACTGGTTCAACACTCTCAGCCACATGCCAGTGTGCCTCTGCACACTAGGCTTCAGGCGGTAGCAGTTAGAGTTTCTTTTCACTTCGATATTACTGTCTGTTCGCTTTATTTGCCACCGGATGAGGTCTTTGGGGTTGGTGACCTGGAGGACCTGGTCCGCCAGCTTCCTGCCCCTTTCCTCTTGCTGGGCGACTTTAACAGCCACCACGTCCAGTGGGGAGGACCTCATACGGACAACAAAGGGATGATCCTTGAGGAGTGGATGCAGAGGGGGTCCGTCTGCATCCTGAACGATGGAGCCATGACTCACTGTAACCTGGCCACGGGCAATTGGTCAGTGGTGGACTTAGCCTTCTGTTCGCTAGCCATCCCAGCTCATTTCACTTGGGCTGTCACTGCCGATCTGCATGGGAGCGATCACCTCCCCATTGTGTTGTGCACAACACGAGGGGGTTCTGTGGCCTCCAGGCCAGCTCGGTGGGCGCTTAAACGAGCTGAGTGGTTAGCCTTTGCTGGGGCTGCTGTATTTCAGCGTGCGGTTGAGGGCTTTTCTGATGTGGATGAACTTTCCACTCATTTCACTGATGTGGTCCTTGCTGCTGTTCATGCTACTATCGCGCGTACTTCCACGCACCGACACGAGTTCCTGTTCCGTGGTGGACACCAGCTTGCGGACTGGCCATTCAGGCCCGCAGGCGTGCTTTGCATGCATTCAAGGTGAGCCCCACTACTGAAAACTTTGTAGCCTTTAAACGCTGCCGTGCCCGTGCTCGGTTATCCGTGAGGCTAGGCGTGCTTCGTGGTTGGCTTATATTTCGTCAATCACGCGCTCCACACCTTCTCGGCAAGTGTGGAGGAAGGTGCGCCAGATCTCGGGGAGGAGCATGCCTTCCCCGGTGTCGCAGTTAAAGGTAGCGAATGCCGTGATCTCTTCTGTGCCGGATATCGCCGATTGTCTTGGGTCTGCTTTTGCGCGGGTCTCGAGTGATGACCATTATGATCCTGGTTTCCTCGGGATTAAGCGTAGAGAAGAGGCTCACTCTCTTGACTTTCGCTCCGATAGGCTAGAGGAGTACAATCTGCCGTTTACCTGGCAGGAATTTGTTTCAGCTTTGTCCAATTCGCATGACTCCGCCCCGGGGCCTGATGATGTCAACTCACTATCACTATCAACTGTTGAAACATCTGCCTCTTGCCTCCCAGCAGTTCTTGCTGGGGATGTTCAACCGTGTGTGTTCAGCGGCTGTTTACTGATGGGTCGAAGTCAGACGCTGGCGTGGCTTGTGCTTGTGTTTGTAAGGGAGTGACGGTTGCCCACCGCCTTCCATCAGGCTATTCTGTGTTTTCTGCAGAGCTTTTGGCTCTCGGTTTGGCGGTGGAATGGATCCTTGGCCTTCAGGGCACGGATTTCATTATCTTTAGCGATTCCATGAGTGCCCTGGAGCCCTTGGCGAATTACAATCCTCGGAACCCTTTAACACAACGTGTCCAAGCTTTGCTTTCCCGCTTGCCTGGCCAGCGGAAAACCGTGCTTTTCTGCTGGATCCCGGGCCATGTTGGGATAGGTGGAAATGAGCAAGCGGATTCTGCAGCAAAAGGGGCGCTTTCTGGCCCTCTCGGAAGGGATCTCGGTCTTGTTCCCTCGGACGCTTTTCCAACTCTGGTCTGAGGTTACACGCTTTTTGGCAAGCCTCGTGGGATGGACAGGACGGCAATAAATTACGAGCTATTAAAGGCATTGTTGAGGAATGGCACTCGGCGTGTCGCCGCAGTCGCCGTGAGGAGGTGGTGTTGGCCCGTTTGCGCATTGGTCACACTCGACTTACGCACTGTTTCCTTTTGCGGGGGGTTGACCCTCCTGAATGTTATTGGTGTCGGCGGCCACTTACGGTCCGGCACTTCCTTGTTGATTGTTGCCATCTTGATGGTTTTCGTCGTCGTTTCCATCTTCCGCATGACATTGTGCGCCAATTGGGCGATAAGTCTGTCCTCCTGTCCGGTGTTTTTCAATTTTTGCAGGAGGTACAGATGTATGACAAGATTTAGATTAGGGGTTTGAATAACATCTCTGTAATGTGTGGTGCAGTGGCAACCCGGACCACTGCACTGTGACTGAGGTTGGCGCTAATGATTAAGTTGTCGACGTGCCATTAAGCCTTAATCCCCCCCCCCCTGCACTGTGGGTGTGGGGGGGGGGCTGATTCCCCGGGGGGCGCCCCCCCATTCCCCCCCCCCCCCCCCCCCCCCCCCCCGTGTGTGGGCAGAGGGTTCTTTTCCAGCAGTGTGGAGGACAGCAGTAGTCATCCCGATTGTAAAACCGTGCAAAGACCCTACTCCTTCCAGTTATCGCCCAATCGCTCTAACTAGATGTGTCTGTAAACTTATGGAACGGATGGTCAGTGAGCGGTTGGTCTGGGTGTTGGAATCACGGGGATTCTTATCTTTGTCCCAGTGTGGCTTTCGACGGTTTCGGTCGACTATCGATCATCTAGTTGCTTTTGAATCGGATGTGAGGGAGGCTTTCTGCTTGCGTCAACATCTGGTTCAGGTTTTCTTTGACTTGGAGAAGGCTTATGATGCGACCTGGCGTTATGGGATTCTCCGCAATCTCTATGACTGTGGCTTGAGAGGAGAGATGCCACTATTGCTTTCCGCTTACCTCTCGGGCCGTTCTTTTCGCGTTCGTGTCGGGGCGACGCTTTCCCGCCCTTTGTGTTAGAGAATGGTGTGCCTCAAGGTGGTGTTCTTAGTGTCATCTTGTTTGCTATTGGGATCAACCCCATTGCTCAGCAGGCCGCTGTTCCCCAGTCTTTGTTTGTCGATGACTTCGGCCTGCGCTTTCGGGCAGCTCGTATGCAGACCTGCGAGCCGCAGCTACAGCTGGCGATTAACAAAGTCCAGACCTGGGCGGTCAGTAATAGTTTCCGGTTTTCTCCGGACAAGACTGTGTGCGTCCACTTTTGCCGCCAACGAACACCGCATCCAGATCCTTGCCTGTACTTGGGACAGGCACAGATACCTGTTGTCCCACAGGCACGTTTCCTGGGTCTGGTGTTCGATTCCAGGTTATCTTGGCTTCCACACTTGCGTCAACCTAAGGACAAGGCTTTGCGGGCGCTTAACATCTTGCGGGTTCTGTCGGGCACTTCATGGGGTGCCGATCACACTGCCATGTTGCGCCTCTACCGAGCCCTTGTCCGCAGCAAACTTGATTATGCGTGCATGGTCTATGGTTCAACTAGTGACTCGACTCTCCAGATGTTGAACCGTGTGCATCACAGTGGCCTACGTCTGGCGACTGGGGCATTTCAAACGTCTCCAGTGGTCAGCCTCTATGCTGAGGCCTCGGAGCCACCTTTGTCCATTCGTCGGCGACAGCTTGCCATTCAGTATGACCCGGACCACTGCACTGTGACTGAGGTTGGCGCTAATGACCAAGTTGTCGACGCGCCATTAAGCCTCAACCCCCCCCCCCCCCAATCAGTATGATGTGCGGTTGCGTGCTGTGCAATCCAGTCCTACTTGGTCCATGGTTTTTGGGCCAGACTTGCGACTCGGTAGACGCAGTGTGGGTAAGGGTGATTTCCGCGATAGGCTCCAGCAGTCCTGTCAGGAAATAGCCTTTGAAATACCCTGTGTCTTGAGGCTTGGTGGGATGGCAGTGGCCCCTTGGCTTGTCCTAGGTGGCATATTTCTTTTTGCTCTGGCGTCCATCCCGAAGGGGTTCCAGTCTACCAGCAAGGTACTTGCAGGAGTTCCGGCGGCTGTGTTCTCAGTACGCCGGTTATCAGTGGCTGTTCAGTGATGGGTCGAAGTCAGACGTTGGCGTGGCGTGTGCTTGTGTGTGTAAGGGAGTGACGGTTGCCCATTGCCTTCCATCAGGCTATTCTGTGTTTTCTGCAGAGCTTTTGGCTCTCGGTTTGGCTGTGGAATGGATCCTTGACCTTCAGGGCACGCATTTCATTATTCATTATCTTTAGTGATTCCATGCGTGCCCTGGAGTCCTTGGCGCGAATTACAATCCTCGGAACCCCTTGACACAACGTGTCCAAGCTTTGCTTTCCCGCTTGCCTGGCCGGCGGAAAACCGTGCTTTTCTGCTGAATTCCGGGCCATGTTGGGATAGGTGGAAATGAGCAAGCGGATTCTGCAGCGAAAGGGGCCGTTTCTGGCGTCTGAGGTTACAACTCTGCGTCTGAGGTTACACGCTTTTTGGCAAGCCTTGTGGGACAGTCAAGTCGGTAATAAGTTACGTGCTATTAAAGGCACTGTTGAGGAATGGCACTCGGCGTGTCGCCGCAGTCGCCGTGAGGAGGTGGTGTTGGCCCGTTTGCGCGTTGGTCACACTCGACTTACTCACTGTTTCCTTTTGCGGGGGGTTGACCCTCCTGAATGTTCTAGGTGTCGACGGCCACTTACGGTCCGGCACTTTCTTGTTGATTGTCATCATCTTGATGGTGTTCGTCGTCGTTTCCATCTTCCGCATGACATTGCGCGTCAATTGGGTGATAAGTCTGTCCTCCTGTCCGGTGTTTTTCAATTTTTGCAGGAGGTACAGATGTATGACAAGATTTAGATTAGGGGTTTGAATAACATCTCTGTAATGTGTGGTGCAGTGGCAACCCGGACCACTGCACCGTGACTGAGGTTGGCGCTAATGACCAAGTTGTCGACGCGCCATTAAGCCTCAATCTCCCCCCCCTCGGGCCGAAGAAGGGTAGGACAGTGACTTTATTGACCTTATTGCCCCATTGGCTCTTACACAATTGGTTGATTTCCCCACTCGAGGAGATAATATTCTCGATCTGGTTTTTTCTGATAATGATCGTCTTATTTTTGACTTGCATGTGATTGAACATCTTGGCAACAGCGACCACTGTATGGTCGTATTCTCTATTAATGTAGCTTCGTCCTACCTGACTTTATCTGCATCAAAGCAGAGCAAGGTTATTTCCCCCTTACTCAAAAAATGCATGGGTAACATTGATTGGACGGTACTGGTTTCTTCTTTTCATCAAGATGTGGATTCCGTATGGAACGGCTTTCTTGAGTCTCTTCAGCTTTTGGTTAATCAATGTCGTACAAGGTGTCCACGCACTAGTAACTCCTCCACTATTGGCCATTGGTGCGGTGCAAAGTCATGGAGTCTTATCATTAGGACTGATCTACTTCGGTATCTAACTGATCATGGGCTTCTTAATCAAGACCAGTTTGGCTTTCTTCCTGGCCGCTCAACGACGGTGCAACTTCTGTTGGCACTGGCACTTGACCACTGGACTGATGCGCTTGACCTCGGTATACCAACAGATGTTGCTTGTTTTGACTTCCAGAAAGCGTTCGAGTCTGTTGTACACAGCAAATTACTACACAAAATTAAGATGCCCCATATCGGAGGCAATCTCCTCCAGTGGCTGGGTAGTTTTTTGGTTGGTCGATCCTAGTGTGTGCAAGTGGGTACTGCCATTTCCACCTCATACGACCTTATCAGTGGCGTTACACAGGGATCGGTGCTGGGACCGCTCTTGTTTGTTCTTTACCTGAATGATCTATTTGCGGGGCCACAGTTTGGTCATATTTCACATTTTAAATTTGCAGATGACTTGAAAGCAAGCACCCCGATCTCTTCTTTCTCGGATGGCTACCAGCTTACAACTAGTATCAATACTGTGTCACAGTGGTCATTGGACTGGCAGCTACCATTATCTGCAACAAAATGCAGTATGTTCCACATTACAAACCCCAGCCTTATTTACACTCTGTCGGACACATCCCTCGACGGAGTATATTCCATACGTGACCTGGGAGTGTGGTTCTCCAGCGACTTGAAGTCTACTACTCACTGTCGCCTGATTTCAGCCTCGGCCTACCGTAGGTTGGCAATCGTCCGACGTTGCTTTTCATATGCTGATATTGTGACCAAAATTTGGACCTACAAGGTGTCGTGCGGCAAGTCCGGTTTGGTCACTTTACCTTTTGCAGAACCCCCTGTGGGCTGGGGGTAGAATAAGCCCACCGTACCCCTGCGTGTCGTAGAAGGCGACTAAAAGAGAACCCAAGATCACGGTCTGCTAGTGTGCCAAGGGTCTGCATGGCGGAGGGTTTTTAGTCCGTCTTGAACACTAGCAACCTCAACACTACGGTTTGCGAGTGCGCCTACGGTGTGTATGGCGGGCAGGTTTAACACCCGTCGCAAGCACTAGTCCGAAAGAGGTGAAGGGACATCCGGACAAACCGGGCCCGGGGTAGCTGCTTAGAGGATGTTTGGTGGTTTGAATCCCCTTTTGGGTTTGAT
>JAHWFP010263239.1:0-13275 GCA_023313725.1 Lithobius niger | reverse complement strand
CATTTTCTTTTGGGAAATTATTTGCCAGAGAAACATTTTTTTTTTTTTACTTTGTGTGGCTTTAGGCTATAATTTTATTTTCAGTTCTTCAATTCGACAACCACCAAAAAAAAATCCCCAAAAAAGAACAATCAATTAGTGCTGGGCGGTATCAGTATTTTTACCGCGGTTATCGGTATTTTTTGAATACCGAAACCGTAATCGGTATTTGCGTAATACCGAAATACCGTACATTTTTAGTGTCTAGCTGATTTTTTAATAACTTCGCCAATTTTTGGCCAATTTGGACATTCCAATATACCATTCGAAGCGTTTTTTCACCAGCTTTCCAACGGAGCTAAATTCAAATTGATAGCATAAACTGTTAAGGAGTTAATAAGGGGGAAAACCAATGACCAATTTGCAAAATATTTACTCAGTCATTAAAGTTGACTCAATCTTTCAGGTAGAGCACTGATGTTGAAATCGAACATCGGAAAACAGCCTGGTATGTCCTGTATCATTTAATAGCAGTTTGGCACGAGGGTATGCTTCAACTACCCAGGTAGGCAGATACCGATACCGGAATACCGAAAATACCGACTATTTTTTTCCAGAATACCGATACCGTACCGTACTGAAAATGTCCGATACCGCCCAGCACTACAATCAATAAATGTCCGGTCATTTTGAAACTAATTCGACTCGAGATCCAAGATATTTTCTTTTAGTGGCCTAAGCATACACGTGAAAGTCGTCTGGATCTGCCCTTTAATTATAAATTAAATTACACATGCAGAAATCCACCAGCCACTTGTCAGCTGGCAATAATTTCAGGGCTCATGCTCGTCCAACAAACAACTGCCATAAAAGTTAAGTTGAGTAATGCTCAACGACACAAATGACGTACCCTTTCAAAATCAAAGAAGGTACACGTTAGAGTTAGCCATCCCTGCTGCCCGCATAAATTACTACCGATGTATTTTTAGACCCTATACACCAAGTTCTTTTATTTTTTAACGTTTGTGTGACTTCCAACACAGAAAACAAAACCACGTTTTTTCACGTTATAAAATTGTATACGTCCATTTAAAAAAGAACGTTGTTTCTTGGCTGAAAACTTATCTTCTTCCGTGCGGGCAGGCGGTTTTTTTTTTCCATGTTTGCTAAAGACATCATTATAGCCTACACAATAAAAACCATGAATGCTGTCAGAAACTGAAACTACATTAAGTCTTGCCATTTTGTAAGCCGTCTTGGTCATAATACACATATTTAAAACAAGTATGACTTTGCTACAAAAAGTCAAACAACACAGCACGCAAAGATAAAAAAGGCGGCGAGGAAAAATTTGAGTCGAAATTCTGAGAATCATGTTGATAGTTACCACTTGTAATTAACAACGGATGATTTTTTTTAGTGGTGAGGCAGTGCCTGAGAAACAGATTTCTTTTTTAAGTGGAGGGGGGGGGGGGGAGAAGAGAGGAGAAACTTGAGGTTTTTTTTAAGTGGTCGAACTGGAAGTTTTTAGGAAAATGTGACCTTGTATTGAGCAAAAAGAACGCTTTTTTTCAGTTAGTGATGGTGAGTGGAAACGGTGGTAAGCGATGAGGGTACTTGGTATCATCATCCCACATCATTTTCAGTGAATAAGAAATAAAAATAAAATGTGCATGCCTCTTTTTTTTTTAATTAACTAGCTGTCCCCTCGGCGTAACATACGATGGTCTAGCCAGTTCCCGCATACCTGAGCGAAATACTGTAGTGGGCAGTATGGAATAAAAAGGGTGCCGACTGCCCCCTGCATCCTTCTCTGGACTCCCATGCGGCGTACCACTTACATTCTGCCATAGTCTGGTCAGATTTCCTCCATTCCCCCCTGGTAACCCCTTTCCCATCCTCACCGTCTGCCCCCCTCCCTCCCCTCCGACGCAGATTCCCCTATTGTGTGGTCTGAATATCCCCACCCATGCTCCCCCTCCCGTGCATAATAATGATGAATTTCCTTCCCCAACCTAAGCGTATTATATGTATAGATAGATTGCCTGGGAAATATTTTCATTTTGTGTACCCTAAAGTGAAATTTTTGCAGGAGTATTCCACAACTTAAATAATTTTTCATGCTTTTCAAGCACTTTTCCAGGGCCCTGGAATTTCATTTTCATTTTCTACGACAGACTTTTTCAAAGAACCCGCATTAAACGTGTAAGTTGGATGGTTGGCAATGAAATATTTTCCCCACAGGCCACAGGACTGTGAAACTGGTGACAACCAGTTTAACATTGTTCACTGCCGGGACTGGCAAATGCCCCGTGAAAGGGTTAATAGTTCCTAAGTTATGTCGGAAAAACCACAAATATACTCACGTCACAAAGGCTAGCGTTGTAACATGAAGTTTGCACAAGAATACCAATTTGAATTTTGTTTAGAATCCATGCGGTCCATTAAAAACAAACAAGGCAATTTCACTTTGGATAAAAATAAATAGGCATACAAAAATAAAAAGCCCAGTCACTTTTGCAAAAAGGAAATGAACAATCTCAAAACCAGACTGGATTCAGCAAGCTAAAAAGCAGAAACTAGTGCGTGTTAGGGACTCCATTATACTCAATGTTAGACACACCCACTTAGGCCTATTAATGGCAGGTTGCACCAAACGAAAGTTTCGAGCATCTAGCGCCATCGAGCGCTATCTAGTTCTCTCTAGCACTTGCTCGTAGTCAGCAAAGGACTACACAAAGAAATATCTTTAACACAACAAACAAGCCACGAGCCTTTTGCATTATTGAGTAAAAATTTGGTACGTCATTGTGCACCCGGAAGCAAGCTATAAAGGTTAACGATATTAATGCCACTAGATGGCACCACGGTAGAGTATAAAGAAAAGGCACAAGTCTACTTCACGCATATGGCCTAAATTTTAAGAAAAAAACAAAAAACTTAACTTAAATTGGCTGGAAAGGCACTACAAACTGGTCACAAGACGCGGAAACGTGTTAAAACCATGTTATAACTGATCCCAAGCCACGGCAGTGGGCAGGCTCGAGGCAGTGAAGCACCACAAGTGAAACGACAATCAGAAGCCGGAACCTATAACCTAACCGACAATAACAACAAAACCACACGCAACTGACAATAATTATCCGCTTATCTTTAAGAAAAAAATATAAGCTTCCCTGCTCCGCACGGCCCTGCGAGCGAACGCAAACACCGTATAAATGTACGGATTGCGGAGCTACAAATTGACCGATTTAAGTCGTTTTAACACATTTCCGCGCTATAAAACAGACTGTTCCTGAATGTATGAAGGTGCTGGAGCCATTTGGAATCAATTTCAGAAGGATATCGGGTATGGGTGTATTCTAGACTTTAGCCAAAGAGAATACCCTGGCACCATTTAGTGACAATAATATTGTTAACCTTTACAGTTGCTCTCAGGTGCACGAGGACGCTCCAAATTTTTACTCAATAATTAAGGAGGCACGTGGCTTGTTTGTTTTATTTAAAGGTATTGCTTTGTGTATTCCTTTGCTTGCTGAGAGCGAGAACTCAATAGGGCTAGATGTTGCAATGTTGATTGGTGCAACCCGCCTTTAATGACAGTTGATCACTTAAAATCAAGCTGCTCTCATCTATAGAGCTCTCTACGCAGTCTGTCTGAAGGTCTGTTAAGGGTAGAGCAGCTTGATTTCAAAAAGAAAATGCCAAAAAAACCATTTTTCTCCCCTTTTCGTGGCATAATATTAATAATTTGCAAACCAAACGCGTTCTGTTATATTGCAGCTGCACATTATAGTGAAAACTGCCTACATGAATTGATGCATTGCACCCTGCAACCCATCAAATGTCATGATACATTTTTATGCCAAGGCCAAATGCTGCTTCTAATGGATGTTCGCATAATAACGAGTGCAAATAGTTAAGAAGAAAAGAGAATACTAACAAAGGCTAGGAAGTGTGGCAGAAATAAAATCCAAACAAATGACTTTAAAGTGCCGTCCAATAATACCGCTCAAACCCCCCATACAAGTTTAGTGAAAGGGCTTCAGGAAGTAAAACACTTTTGTTATTAACTACCACGTTAGCAGCCGTTACTGTACCATAAGTTTATGAATATTTCATCATTGCAAGTGCCAATATAATTATTCACCAGCATTCACTGTTTATCTTGGATCATGGCAGTACAGGGGAGGGGGGGGGATCAAACGGCTCCTGGGTGTTCCACTTACTGTAGTTCAGTAAGATTCATAGAAAGGAAATGTATTTTTTTTCCAATTCGTGACAAGATATAGTGAAAGTTTTCTTTTAATTTGCATGATACTCAGCTTTACCAACAGGTACAACTATAGGCTTGGACATACTGTATTTTTATTTTTGAATATCGGACATCTGAAAAGATAAAGCAAAAACAAACTGCACCAGAAAAAGACAAGGAGCTTCTGTAGTTTGAATTGTATGGCTGTTTTGTTTGAACCAGATAACTAAAAAATGTCCAGGGGAGTACTGGGAGGACTATTTAGGCCCTGGAAATGGTTAAAGGAGGCCCCTTCCTTGTGGCATTTCACAGAAATCAGACATCATGAAAAAATTTTAATAAGCTCCCGACAGGCCCCATGGGAGACTTCCCGCATTTCCGTATGACCAGTACGCTCCTGGCCATTTTTCTGTATTTTTTCAGGAAAAATTCTTTTTCTGGTGCAGTTTCTGTAAGTCCCTGGTTATAGCTGGTCACCATTTGGTTTGACACATCTTATAGTCATTTTCACACATCCGACGGTCAGACTTGGTTGTCATGCTATGGTCTCATCTCAAATGATCATTTACACCTTTAAAACTTTGTTCACTGCTATGCACTCACAAAGTGTAAAAAGACAGTCGAAGTTGGAACTAAAACTTACTTTGACAGAAAGAAATGCAATGATGAGGGCAGCGACGTCGGACAACATGTGAAAGGAGTCTGCGACTAGAGCCATTGAGTTGGTGACGTAACCAACCGTAATCTCCACAAGGAAAAAACTGGACGTGAGCGCAAACATGCTCACAAGGCGACATTTTTTCCCCGTGTAGCGACCCATGATTAATTGAGTTAAAAATCTGAAAAGAAAAAAACGACACAGATGTAACCAACAAGATTATCAGAACTTGCTATTTGAACTAAATTGGCTTCTGCATTTTTTTTAAAAAAGGAATAATTCTAACACATTTCCTTCTAAACTACTAAAATTTAGGGAAGGCAAAATTGAAATTTTATCACAATGTTTTTTTTTGTTTCACGCTTAATGTGTTAGTGAGTGCAATATAAAAGCTAATTCCAGGCTATTTCACCAGAATGTGTTGGTTAACTTAAATGTGCTCACTGTCTGCTACGTACTCCTACTCTTCCATTAGAATCAAGGTTGCCTTTACGGTTTTGACACGGTTTAGTAACATTCACTCAAACACAAGCAAATGATGAGCATACAACACGATGTGCACCTGTTTAGGTCGCTCAAAATTAATTAAGTGGTTCTCAGGCGTGCACGCATGCGTGTTTTCTAGGCACATGACACTTTTTATATGCAAGTCATAAAAATAAAGTTTACAGTCATGCATCATCGCTTTCACAACACTTCCAGGAGCCAATGACCATATCAACCCATTGTTTTATTCAGATGACCACCTCAAAACGAATCTAAGGGCTGTTCAGTCAAAACTAAAAACTTGGATCTAAAGAACGATTTTTAGCCAGTTCGCAACATTTACACTCTGAATTTGGCTAAACCTGACATGAAAACAAACATAGCCTAGATATTGTGCTGCAAGCTACGGCATTGTTTTATTTGGTAACAAAAAAACCATTGTCCACATCTGAAAAAATTGCAAAATGCAAAAAATGCGCAAAAAAAAAACCACGCCCATGTAAATTTGTTTTTAGCACCACTCCTGAGAACCATTCAATTAATATTTAGGGACTTTATCGTTAAAGAACTTAGAAAATAATTACTTCTTATTTCACTAGTAGTGAAGTACTTTTCCGGTGAGAACTTGACACACAGTAGGTTAACTGAACTTGCTTGCTTCTAAATGATGATTTTATGCAACATGGTTTTGTAGCCCAACTTTCAGTGATTTTCAGTCAAAACACAATAGGGGCTAGGTCTACATGATAAACAAACGAAGAAACACAATTGTGTATGACAGATGTTTCTTTAAACAAACATCCGTCTCGCGCAATTTTTCTTCTGATAGGCCTATGCCAAAAACCGGCGATAAGTCCTGTTAACAATTATTGTAAATTTGACCATATTTTCTTAGCTTGCGGTACGCTATATCACTGCTACTGTCCAAACATTGCCGTATCACTTAGAATACGGCATAGTGGTTGGTTAGCTGGCAGAAGGTTCTGCCGTTGTTGAGAAATAAAATAAAAGGATTAGGCCACTTAAAATAAGAAAGTTGTTTCTCGAGCCTTTTACAAAAAAAATCGGTGCGGGCAGGCGAATTTTTTTTTTATTATTTATTTACTTTTTTTACCATAATATAGGGGTTGTAATTTAAAACAAAGCCATTTTTGTTCAATTTTTTTAATGAAAAACTTCAAACAAATATGACGGTTTACACGGGAGCCCTATCACAGTATTTGGTAAGCAAAAAGAACACTCGCACAAAAAAAGAAGTCCGGTGAATTCAAAATTCGTTAGAACAGATCGTGAGTTGACATTTCTGGTTTCCGTAAACCAAAAAAAAAAGGTCGGTGCGGGGGGTTTGGAGTCCGTGCGGCGGGGCTTGAGAAACAACTTCTTTTTTTTAAATGGCCTTAGTGTTTCAGGTTAAAAGTTTTTTAAAACCAAAGGACTAGCCCAAGTTGAATGCCTCAAAATTACCACCCGATACAAAGGAATTGCACACTTATTTTATACGTGCAAACTACGAGAGCAGAGCCAAGGCGAATTGTGCCAACAATAATTACTGAAGCATGCGTATGACTTTGTTGCATGCCCAAGAGCTTCATAAACCGTTGTTAACCCAAATTACCAAAATTACTACATGCAATTCTAATTAGCTCCATAATGTTTGCCCGTTTATTCTTAAAGATTAGATCAAAAAGAAAAAATTGTGTTGTTTCTACTTTGAAAGTCTTTGACATTAGACATAAAAGGAGAATTGCCAGTAAAAACTCATTTTCAAAAATCGTATATTAAAAAAACTGCTTTCGTACAGATGGTTTCCAACAATATCTTGCAAATTTTCGACAGCTTATAACGAACTGATGGTAAATGTTGTCGGTTCACATGTCTTTATCAGGCACTATGCATTGTCCTCACTCAGCTTGTACATCGTTGTGTGTGATATTCTAAATTGGCGCACTGTATATCTCTCTGTATGTAAGCAGAGTGAAAACAATGCAGATAGTGCTTGATGAAGACAGATGAACTGACAAAATTTACCATCAATTCGTTATAAGCTGTCGAAAATTATCAAGATATTGTTTGAAAGCATTTGTACAGAAGCAGCATTTTTAATATCTAATTATTGAAAATGAGTGTTACAGGCAATCGTCGTTTTAGGTATAGATTAGATAAATAATCATTACTCATTTGACTATTAGCTACTTCAAGTTGATGAACTAACTGCACATTCAACTTAAAGTTGGCTGTTTCCATTATTAACATTGGTAAATAATTGCATACTCAATCTATTTCGTAAGATGCAAAACCAGGAGTTGTATTCACCATACTCGGCTATTGTTCAGCATCCAGCTGAGTGATATGGCCGAATAGGCTCCATGCATCCCCAAAAAACCATGTCTAAGGCGCTTCCATATCTGTCCCATAGGTTACAACTATGGTAACGGTCTTATTCGCTTAAGCCGAACTGCAGAATTAAAAAAAAATTGTTCGGTTAATACAGGGTGTGCGTTATCCGGGTCCAAATTTTTTATCCCAATCTTGGTCCACCCGCTAATTCATGTTTGCCTAATTTTAACTGTTTTTGACATTACAGCACACAATTCTAATTTCAAGCCTTTAGCTTGAGCCAAGCGAAGCTATTTGGTAAAAACTAGAAATGAAAGAAATACAAAAAATGAAGGAAGAACGAATTGCACTGCAGTCTACCACATGGAGACACAGCACAAAACAAATTGGGAAGGAACAAAAATGCTTCTAATCTCCAATTCAAGAATTGATAATCGCCTGAGAAGCCTTGAATCCCTGGCTATTCAACACCACAATTGAGAGAAAGCTGTGCTGAAGAATATCCAGGGACCCTCAAACCCAGAAATTAGCGTATTTAATGCGTCACAAACTCAACCAGTTAGGCGACTGAGAGAAAAATGGGCAACCAACCCAGCAAATACCGGAGGCCACGCTCTCGCTTCGAATTTCTAGCAGACAAACGGTCGCTGCAAGGTATTTTGAGTCGAAGTAGTGAACCTGAAGAAGACGATCGCCTGCGTATTTTAATCTCCTGGACCTGCTGATTGTCGAAAATTTGCAAGGATGTGTTGTATATATTGATTTTGTAAAAATAAGCGTAGGCTAGTAACTGTGTTTTCTTCAACGTTATAATAAATTTTCATAAATGAAAATTCATTTTTTTTAAAAGATGGGTTTCTACGTATCGGCTATGATACGACTATTATCGGGGGAAGGCATTTCTTTCTTAAACAACTATTTTAATAAATGGTTACTTGTTTCCATAATTGGCTATATTTGGAAGTAACAACAGTGAGAATGATTTTTTGCGACCATCAATCACATTACATCGGAACAAATTGTTATTTTCTGCGGTGAATTAAAAAAAGGTTATATTAAGGAACAAAAAGTTAAAATTTGGCATCAGATTGGTCGCTTTACTGCTGAAAATGTGTGGTTGCTTGTTCACGATTTGTACGCATTTCAACAATCTAGAAATCGTATTAAAGTTTAAAATTGTCTCTTTAACTGGTAGGCATATTATGAATATCTTCCAGTATTGTTGAAAAAGGCCAAAAATAACACAAAGTCCGTTAAAATTTGCGAGTTATTAGGGTATTTCGCGAAAAATTTCAACGTTCCGAGATTTTGAAAATGGTCCCATATTTGGTAAGGTTGGCATAACACCAAAAAATGTCAAGCTACAACAATTACTGTTAATTCCGCAATTATTAGAAATTGGAAATTCGTGGAGTAGTGCAAAATCATTCTCTCTCCTACAACGCCTACCTGGTAACATGACGTTAAGATAAAAAAGTCTGTCATAAAATCCAATAACTCACGGGTACTGTCCCGACAATTTTTCAGGCTCAGACAGTGCATCTGGATCATTTAATTTAAACACCTCGTCAAACACACTTGCTTCAAGGTGCTTTTCCACCTTTTTACACAATTTTGAATGGAATTACCCAAATGATGAAAAAAATGTGTTTCAATCCAGCATATATGAACAACTTGCGGTAACCAATTGTTCTAATATTTGATTACTTTTCCTGCAAAACTTCTTTTACTGCGTTGAATGAATGCCACTAGTCAACCTTAGCCATGTTGCTGATGACATCTTTGTTGAACATAGGCTAAATGATCGAGTCGACACGTCTTGTGAAATACTGTGGGCAAAAACTGCACACTGGTGTAGGCATATGCAGAAAATGATATTTTTGAGTCCAATATTGGGTGTAAAAACAATCATACAAAAACATCAGAAGGGTAAAGGGACCCATAAAGTTTTGGTCATAGAAAGTAGTGATATCAGAGCCAAAATGGCTGCCACCAAGTTTGTAGTCCGAACCGTGGTCACTCAAGCTTAACTGACAACACCAAGGTCTCATTTAATATTGAGTGATCAGGGTTGGGACAGAAAACTTGGTGGCGGCCATTTTGGCTGTGTTATCACTACTTTCTATGGTCAAAACTTGATTGGTCTCTTTACCCTTCTGGTTTTTTTGTATGACATCACCCCTTTCGGCCGTTTTATGGTACTGCTTTAGTGTAAGTATTGATTGTGAGCTCCTTATGAAAATCGTAACTTTGGTATAATTAATGGTTGCTGATTAATTCTATTTCCGATAAAGTGGCCGTTGTATTCATTTGATTGTAAAACAATTGAACACGATTAAATTAGTTTCGTTTAGTTTAGGTTTATCTAGATTATTTTTTTTTTATTCAAGGAGCAGTAACCCATCAAGGATTTTCTTTCCCATAAACAGTTTAGTAGACGATGAGATACTTTATTTATTTTAGATAAGGTACAATTACAATGTATCACTTCGATTTAATTGTGAAACGGAAACCCGAGTAGGCATTACTATTCAGATATGGAGGACAATTATTTTGATAACAGATGGCTTGTTCCCAACGTTCACGAAAATAGCATTACAAATGATTACAATCTTTGGATTTAAAATGTCCCCAAATGTCAAACCATAAAAGGCACGTATTGGAGTCAAACGTAAACTGAATTTCAAATTTCAAGAATATCTGCCGCATAAATTATTTTATCTAAGTGGAATTAGCTAATAGTAATAAGTAGTAATTAGCATGAAATCAACGATGCCGAGATACCATTTTTCTATTGAAATCCTTTATGCACAGCTCTGAAACAGGACTTTCTGTTATCTACTCGGTAAATCCCGTCGATCTATACAATTTCCAAAGCTTTCTATCGCATTATTATTTAGTATTCAACACCATAAACCGCCGGTTTAATGTCTCGGGTAAGAGAAGCAATTGCTAGCTTTCGCCAAAACACTGATAATGAACAACAACAATCAGATGCCATGAATGCAACAATTTGAACTTGATGGGTGAAGCGCTAGCGCGCTTCTAGATGCATAACGCTGGTCCGCATAACACTGCAAAAGTCTGGAAACCACACTGCGTGTCACCCACCATATAAATTCTTGATACCACTAAAACCAGAACTCGCGTGTTTTCTTGTTGTGGTCTTCAACATTAAGCGTTTTTGTCATGCTAATATCTGTTTTTTTTTCTTCTTGGCGATATTTCAGGTAAATTAAACCTCCCCAAAACAAACCTTGTGAAGGATTCCACCCGCCAAGCTGTTAGAAGTTGAAATGTCAAACACCAAGCTTTTTCGCCAAGTTAATACTACCTTCGAGCAATATACTCACTTCGTTACATTAAACATAAACCATAAAAACATTAAGGTACATAAAAGGGAAATGTTGGGAACTAATTTCCATTTTTAAGCGTTTTATAATCCTATTAAAAGTTGACTATCCAAGGTGTACAATAAACATTAAACCTAGATATGCAAAAAATTCACGACAAAGTTAGGAGTTTGTTGGGTCCACATCAACCACCACACACAGGTTGTTTTCATAAATTCAAATAAACAAGACAGTGTTTCGCAACTCTGTGCGGTCTGCTGACTACGGCTATCAAAAATTGGACTTATCATGTTGACCACCACAGCTACCGCCTGTCTCACAAATGTACATGTAATATTTATTTTAGGATCTCTGCCTTAATCATCAAAACCCTAAAGCCAAACAAATAAAGCAAAAAAAAAAAAAGGCCTACGTCATAAATTATATGGAAATTGAAAATAAAGAATAGACTATTGGACAACTTTCATGAAAAGGTAAGCCTTCAATATTTCATAGTTTATCCAAAGTACTTTGTCAGGAGACTATTAATAAACACGACACGATTTTTTTAAATTACAGTAACTACAAGCAGGAATACATGAACGAAACTCAACTGAAATAATGGTATCTAGCGATCGATCATTCAATATGATTAAAGCAATGGACGACAACTTTGTATTTTTCATACGGTCTAGTACCAACTGTAGTACAGTAGGGTCAGTGACATCACACTGCCCTTGACTGAACACTATACACTCAGTTTCTCACATTTTTCGTAATCCGCCAAACGTACTAATTGCCAAATTGAAAAGTAAATTTTTTCAGCCAGTGGGCACCAATTAAAAAAAAAATCATTCCGTTTAATGACGGTGTTTGCATCTGTCAAAGGCAAGTTTTTCATATATTTTGGCATGTTCACACAGTCTACTTAGTAGTAGCACAGCTTTCAACATCTTTTTTTAATTAAAAAAAATCGCTAATTGCAGCAGCTCTCCACCTCATATGGGCTAGAAGTTTGATTCGGCCTTGTTAAACAACTATCTTGTTTCGGCCGAATTGACTGCTAGGAAAAATACTTTAATCACCAACCTGACAAATCAAATTGCTAGTTTGGGCCGGGGAGTGGCGGATGGATTTCTACACATTTAGGCTAGCAAAGTACGCTAGCCTAGTAGGCTGTTTTCAGAATGTACATTACATGTGTTTGAGACAAAAGGGGGATCTGATGCTTAAAATTTATACATGACGATAAATTCTTGATGTTAGCAATAGCCTAACTTCAGTAATTTAAAAGAGAACTTCATTCCATTTTTTTTAAGTCACCATTTTTGATTACTACTCAGTAGTTTACGACACCTGTCACGGTCAACCGAGTGCTAACAGGCTCCTGACAACTCTACATTTCATTTTAATAGGAGGCATTAGTGAACTGGCAAATAATTTACTGGCAACCTAATACTGTTCAGCACAAGGCCGCAGGTGTAAAGCAGTTTGATTACCTGTTCAAAAGAGATTGATACGGAACAATTTGAATCTAGGTTATTTCTTATATCAAGCACATGGCCTCAAATAAGTGACGGGGTTCACTCAAACAAAAATTAAAAGTTCCGGGTGCTCTTTCATTTGTATTAATTACATATGCTATTGTTTGACAAGTAAGAGAGCAAGATATTAAAGTGCGAATTATCTTTGAACTTGAAATTGCGTGTTTTGCGTAGTTGTAACACTAAAGAGAGCAATTTTGTCCCCCAAACGCAAGATATTCCAGCATCATCAAAAAAAGTGAGTTTAGCGATAATAAATGGCAAGCTTTGGTTTAGCCTACATGTTCTATTTTACAATAGAAGAAAGAGCACATAAAACCAAACAGAAGAACACAACAAATGTTCACTTAAATTTTCGGCGAATAATTGCGTTCGCCTTCTTCAGAAGTTAGTTAGAAAAATACGAGTCACTACATCGTCCTTTTGAATTTTGTGCAAGAGGTGATAACCACTGATCTATATCGTTCAGAAGTTAGTTAGAAAAATACAAGTCACTACATCATCCTATTGAATTACGTGCAAGAGGTGTGAACCACTGATCTATATCGTTCAGAAGTTAGAAAAATATGAATCACTACATCGTCCTTTTGAATTTCGTGCAAGAGGTGAGAACCACTGATCTATATTGTCTTGCATAAAATTCAAAAGGACGTTGTAGTGACTCGTATTTTTCTAACTAACTTC
>JAHWFP010263238.1:86483-100331 GCA_023313725.1 Lithobius niger | reverse complement strand
GCCTAAATTTACAGGAATCCCTATCAGATTCTTGCGAATGTCTTTATTAGGCACTAACAGTTTTGAGAGCTGTAACTACATTGTTCAGGAAGTTGCGATTCGAAACCGGCGCTTGGCTTGGCCCACCGTATGCATCGGGCCTACTGTATGTATCAGGCCTACTCCCCCATCGGCTTGACAGTCTCGTCAAACAGACTAAAATTGCAGGACCCGAACCTGCTTAATTTTAGTTCATATTGCCTAACCGAAAATATACACTACCTGTTTTAATAGCAGTTCCACCCTTTTGAACTTATTTTCCCCTAGAATCTTGAAAGTTATCTTACCTGCCAAGCTCGTACGGTATTGCGCATGCGCGGGTCAAGGTCGGCTTATATAAGCTCCGCACAGCGTTCCGTTGGCATCATTTCTCCACCTTTCAGAACCTAGCTCATGGAGGGGAGGCTTGGGCGGAATTTAAGGTAATGTATACTTTCGGTTACGCAATAAAAACTAAAATTAAGCCGGTTTGGGCCCTGCAATTTTAGTCTTTTTATAGCCAACGAAAAAATACTTTACCTGTTTTAATAGCAGACTTCGTCACCGGGTGGAGGGCTAGGTACGAAGTGTTTCCCGCAGTACGAGCTGGCATCCCCAGGAAAGTTCCTTTCCTGATGAAGACACACTTGCTTTGCCAAACACTTTCACCAGGTCGGCAGAGCCTGGGAGTGGCAGGCCTCATGAGGGGCCTTCAGATTGCTGCTAGGTGAGATTGGGGAGTTCGGTTTGGTCAAACGGATTTTAACAGAATTACCACATGAAGAGGTCTGTATCATAAAGGGTACAAGGCAAGGAATCAAGCAAATTTGCTGAAAACAGCTTACCTCGTGGGAAGAGTCGATGGTAGTGGAATGCCCGATCTTCTTTAGGTGAAGGAAGGTCAGGCCGGAGGTAAAACCTTCAAGGTGACACTTGGGTCATGTTGAAGCCATCCCAGATAGACGGAAAGGCAGACCGGAGGTAAAGATAAAGATGGTTTAATTCGGATGGAGTACGTAATATGCAGGCAAGGTCGTCTTTTCTATACTTTTCCCCTTCTATTTTTTATTTTCGGAGGCGGAGGAGAAATCAAATTTCTTCTGTGGCAGGCAGAGGAAAGCCAGATTTGAAGATGTAAGTTTAGAAGATGTTCTAATGAGAAAGTTCAGGGAGAATGTCGACGAGGAGAATGGTTATGGTACCACAAGTTGAGGAGGGCGGTACAACCGGACTTCTCGCTGAGCCAAAGTAGTCGTGGAAGTTAACGTATGTGGATAGAAACGGAGAGAAAGTTAGGGAACCATTCTAAATCCCAAAGTTACGCCCGTGGTTTTGGCGCGGCATGGGGAGCATGGTAAATCCCCTTCTGCGGTTTTGGTGTTTGAGGTGATGCCGTGGAAGACTGGGATGAAAGTGGTGACATTGTCAAATTCCCAGACTGAGTAGTTGGAGATCCTGGACATGAGAGGAGTTCGGAGAGCCTGCCGCCAAAAATGGAGATGGGTGAGTTACCGGAAGGATACGAGTTGATGTCGGTGCGTGGTGCTGGAGCGGAGGCAAGTTCTGAAGCAGGAGACGTGATTGTTGCGGAGGTGGATGATGGAAAGGTAGGATGAAGGAAAGGAGGTGCAGGAAATGCAGAGATGGCGGAAGAGTCCTCTGTTAGTGCCGGAATGTTGTGCAGGACAGGCGGAGGTGGTGTAGTTTCTACCAATGCTGGATTCTGCGTTGAAAGGGGAGGAGTGAAGTACCTCAGAGCCGTGGAGGATGGGTCCTCCAACTGGGACGGAAGTGGCGATGGGGCTGCCTGATGTAGTGTGTGTGGAGAGGATGGTGGTTGTGAGGTAACGGAAGGTCGTGGGGAGGTTGAGGCAGTGCCCATCGAGAAAGGGGTTTCATGAAGGCGTCGCGTCCGAGAGCGGGCGCAATAATAAGCTCTCCACGACGGCGAAGACGGGATGGGAGAAGGCCATAGTTGATTCGTGTGGAAAAGTAGTGCCTATTCACTATTTCAAATTCATTTGTGAGGGCTTCATTCGATGTTCGAATAATGTTGCGTTCTCAGCTTGGAGTTTGTCCAAACTAGCAGCTGCCTGGTGGAGGGTTGGTAACTCCGTCAGAGAGGAGCGGAGGGTAGCGTACTCCTTGGAGAAATGTTCTGCGAACGTAAGCACAAAATCTACATTAAAATTTAAGACCTCCATTTCCCGTACCGAAGGGTGCAATCCTCTCGTGAGGGCTTCCCGTAAAATAGCTGCTGATGGGAAGGGGACAATGGGAGTCAGAGACACTGTATCCTGTGTGGTTACACCTGACTGCGGAAGACGAGGTGGGAGTGCAGGAAAGTTGGGCAAGGTCACTGTCTTGAGGCTGGGCGTTAGGAGTGATACTGCATTTCTACGATCGGCAGGAAGCGTAATGTGACGTCATGGGGGTGCGAAAAGGGATCGCGCCACCTTGATTTTTACAGTCTTAGAGGTAGGTACACTGGTTTTTACAGAACGGATAACAGACATGCCAGGTATTGCAGAAATGGCTTCTGTTGCCGGATGTCGTGGCCGAAGCGGAGAACGCGGAGGTCGTTCGTGGGAGAATGTTGTTTGCCTCCGTGGATGCTTTGCGGAAGGACTAGGATGCTTGCCAGCAGGTAGTTTGGGCCACTTTGGAGAGGGCGGAGGTGTCGCATGAAGTAATTGCTTCCGTTTCAAGGGTGTGGAGGTGTGTGGATGCTTCAGCTTTTATGAGGTTCCCGTTGTCCTGGAGCCAAGAGTGTTTGACGTAAGAGGCGTCCTTCTTTCTTGATTTCTTCTTGCCTGGTGAGTGTGAATGGTCTCCTTTAGGTAGCTAGGGAGAGGCGTCTTCGGTTCGGTTCTTGGGGTTGCGGAGGCGGCTTCTTTCTGCCGACGTGCACGGTCCGCGCGTTGTTTAGACAAACGTTAATGCTTCCGAATTGTGATCCATCGAGGGGGTGAAATGTCGACACAAATTCTGCATTTCTTTGTCCAGCCATCGCACAAACGGTATCGTTGACAGCTCGGATGAGGGTCAATTCGCTTCTTCTTTGAAAGTCCAGTAAAACCCGAACCCCTGCACAGCTTTGGGGAGGGAACATTCGGTGGTGAAAACTGATGGGATTGTGGAGGATCAGCTTGATCGTGGACAGAACTGTCGGAGGAGGAAGAGTCCTCTATGACGGATGAGTTGCGCCACAATGACTGTTACTGTGTGTTTTGAATTTTGGCGGTTAGGATGCAGAGGGGGCGCGCCGTCTGGTGGCGGAGACGTGAAGCAGGCTGAAACGACATTGGAGGGTAGCAACCGCGTGCTTGTAGAGGGCGCCAGGGTAGACCAGGCGTGATGCACGTTGTTGAGATGTCATGTCCTCTTCCGTTTTCAAATGGCAACGTCGGACATGCGGAGGGGAAACGGCCGAAGCATTATGTATTGAAAGGTAGAACGTTTCGTGGGAGCGGAAGATGATGAGAAAGAAGAAATCGTAACCATAGGTTGTAGTTGGATATAATAGTGACTGATGGGAGGAAGGAGAGCGAAGGTACCTAACGAATGCGGTATTGTTGAGGAGGTGACGCGGAACCAGCGCAAGTCCACTTGCCAGAGCGGAGGAGGCATACGTTTATCCTTCGGGGATCAGGCGGACAGAGATAGTGGCCCTGTATGATGCAGAGGGGTAGTAGGAGACTACCATAGTTGTGATCAGGTAAAAACGGAGGGTTTGTTTGTACTGGAAGGACCAACCGATGAGAATAATGTCACACTCTTATAATATATAATTAAAAATTTCTCCACATTTAAATGGAAGGACACGGAAGGGTAGTGAACCTCTAATACCGAGCCTGTTGATGAAGCCAAGGAATTGTAATGGTGAAGGTAAAACTGGAAAATGCATGAACGGGCTACCAACCATATTTCTAAAGTTCAGAGAGTGAGCATCACAGAAAGGGTTATAGGTTTTCTTTTTCCAGCATTCGACGAAAACCACGCACTGTAGGTTGGTCCATAGTGTCTGCCCCAAGGGAATTCCAGATACGGACAACACGTACAGAGAAAAAATTCTGACGACAATTTGTGCGCGAGAACTGGGCTGCCAGTTTCCAACTATGGCCTCAGGTTCTATCAATGAGTGGTGCAACGTCAGTGGTGGTAGATTTACAGCAATCAAACCCCTCAGTATTTTAAAGGTCAAAATTAGGTCAAAACGAATTCTTCTCAACTCTTAAGAGATACAGTCCTGGCAAGGCGAGGCGAGTACGGTAATCTAGATCGCGTAGGCCATGCAGGCGTTTTGTGAACTTACGTTGCACAGATTCTATTTTATCAATGTCGTCTAAAAGGTGAGGGACCATACCGGAGTAGCATACTTAAGGAATGGTCGCATAAACACCTTGAAGGCCCAAATCTTAATTAGGTTATTACCAGAAGTGAAGCATTTATTGACAATTGCCATGTGTCTAAACGCCATGGCACACACATTTTGGCAATGAAGTGATGACTTAAAGTCGAAGGTAAACCAAACCCAGAGGTCCTTTACCTCACGGACTGCAGGAAGAGTGGTCTGTTCAAGAAAGTAAAGTGGGCAACTATTCTGGGAGCCAATATGAAAGGCAAAGCACTTGGGGATTGAAAGTGGCAATTGCCAAGTTTGTGCCCATGTGACCACTCCCCGAATTTCGACATCGAGTTGTGGGGAGATCAGGGAAGAAATGTTTTCGGCTCCAGTCTTAATGTCATCGGCAAATTTAAATCCATAGGTTTGGTCATTTGTGAATTTAAGATCGTTGAGGAAAATTACAAAAAGCAGCGGGTCAAGCACCGATCCCTGGGGGACACAGCAGAGTACACGAACGCTGGAAGAAAGGTTGTTCTCAATTTTAACCTGCCGGGATCAGCTGTGAAGAAAAGCAGTAATCCAAATCAATAGGTCACCTACGAAGCCGCAGTTGGCAACCTTAAACAGAAGTTTGTGGTGTATGATCGATTCAAAAGCCTTCTTGAAGTCAAAATAAATTGTGTCTGAAGTAATTCCGACATCAGATGCAAAAGTCCAGCAGTCAATGACAGAAAGCAATTGATGCGTTGCAGATCTCGAGGGAAGGAAACCAAATTGGTCCTGTTGAATAATGGAGTATTTTCCAAGATGGGCCAACATAATATCACGAATAATAATGATTCCATGATTTTGCATGCAACACAAGTGAGGGTGATAGGGCGATAGTTTGTGGGGTTCAAAGCTGAACCACGTTTGAAGACAGGGGTAACGAATGCTGTACTCCAGATTTTGGGTATTCGTCCCTGCTGGAAAGATCTGTTAAAAATCTGGGAGAGTGGGTAGCATATTTCATGCGCAATTTGTTTGAAGAGGAAAGAAGAGAGACCATCAGGTCCGCTTGATTTGCTTGGTTTAAGATTTTTAATATCAAAACCTCTTTAATACGAACTTTAGGGGACTACTAAAAATGTTCTTATTGACCGTAGTTCTTATTAAACGGACGAGAGAAATGTAGCCTACCGGTACACGGTATTTTCTTTACATTCGTCCTTGACCTCGCGTTTGCGCAAACGGACAAAACTCTTATCACTTCCCAAGATGGAGTCAACTACGATTGATGTTTTGCGTGAAACAAAACGAAATTCAAGGGGGAGGAAAAAGAAACCGTTACGAACAGCAAATTCGTAAAAAATAAGCTAGAATTGTAAATATTTGTTCGTCTTATCCGTACTTTTGTATTAACAGAGTTTGTTATAGCCAAATATATTTAGTGCTGACTGAGTAGTTGACCAACCAAAATCTTGAAAAACGTTCTTATTAAGCGGGAATTCTTGTTATCCGAGTTCTTATTAACGAGGTTATACTGTACAAGACAAAACCCGTGATCCGGGGAACATGACGATAGAGCATATTTCTGGAGCTGGAACAGTGGGAGCCAGGGGCAAAGTATCCACGCCATCATCGGTAATAGCATTCGCGGCAAATATGTTGCTTAATGCCTCAGCTTTATCAAAGTTCTCTGTCAAATACTGATTTCCAGTTTTAAGCAGTAGAATTGAGCGTGTGGTAGACGTTTTAGAACAATAAAGCCTAAAAAGAGCTGCCTGATTTCTTTCTCGAATAGCAGCCACCTCGCGAGAACTGTGCCAAGTTTCAACTTTACTGGAGTAGAGTTTACGGAGGCTATCATACGCTACCCTATTTTGCGGGGAAGGACACGATTTAAGATGCCTCCAGAGCCTGAGTTTTCGTATGCGGAGCTTCAAAATATGTTTAGGAGAATTAAACCGTTTGATTGACCCTTGATTTTGTACTGTCAAGACAAAGCTTGATGTGATTTGAAAGAATATGTTGGAAACCGGTTTAGGCATAGTTTATATCAGTATGTGGTTTAAAAATTAAATCGTCCTAGTCTACAGAAGAAAGTGAAAGTTTCAATTTTTCAATGTCCAACCTGCCAAAAGCTTTGACACACAGAGGATTGGTCGATATGCTATTCGCTGAGCAAGACAGGTTCAAAGAGACAGAGACAGTACAGTGATCACTATTACCAAAATGCTCTCCAACCTGTGGACCGAAAATGAGCCTGTCATCATCACAGAACATCAAGTCAAGGATGTTCTCGGCCCTAGTGGGCTTATCAACTAGCAGACACAGCCCTATGGGGCAACAAGATCCAGAAATAAGTTATGATGACGATTGCCTGCACTGTTGTGAGCCCAGTCCACAGTACTAAGATTGAAGTCGCCGAGTAGGATACATGAATTTAAGGGATCTTGTGATCGGGCAATAAAATCACACATTGAGGAGATTTCATAATCATCAAAGCTGTTAGGTAAGTACCCCAAAATAAAAGAGATATTTAGGCTGGGTATGGAGATTAACAGCTCCGTGTCAAGTGCTAGATCCAAAATGGAAAAAGGGATACAAGTGCGATACAAAATTAAAAGACCACCACCCCGGCTACAACGGTCACGACGAATCACAGAATATTTTTTGGGGTCAGCTAGCATACCGTCTATAATGCGGAAGAGCGGAAATCAGGACTGTCCAAAAGCAGGTGAGGTCGGAGGAGTCAAACCTTTCGAACACGAAGGTCAAGCGGATGCAAACGTTGGTAAGCAAGTGGTAGTTGGTGGCACGGACGGCGGTATAGATGAGAGGTAATACCCTGTATGGTGGCAGGCTGGTGTCGTAGTGTCGGAGGAGAAGAGTGGTGAGAGTGAGAGAAATTCTGAAGACAGTGGTTCGAGTATCGTATATTGAATGTCATAATGAAGTTCTTCACAAAGAAGGTTGAACAGGAGGGCCGAAGAAACAGAAGGCCAAGACATCGGTTGCGGAGGACGGATTTCGGTGGGAAAGTTCGGGTTGCAAAATGGCCTGTTAAAGGTTGGAAAAGAAGCGGAAGGTAAAAACAGTCCGAAGGGAGGAAGGTCGGAGACGACCGAGTATCTGCTCCAAGAGGAACCCTGACGATGGGTGACGGCAGAAGCGGTGGTGAAAATGACGAAGCTAAACAGACCGGGGCGGTAGGGGCGGCCGGAGCGAAGGTTGTGACAGAGAATTCAAACTTCCAAAAAGCCCCTCTCTGGATGGCGGAAGGGAAGTATGAGATGAGGCTAGGAAAGACTGCGGAGGGCGGCCGTCGAGGTTGTCGGTAGAGAAAAGAGTGCGCCATAGGAAGACGGCCAGAGCGTCGAGCAGTTGCTTGGGAGATGTAGGGACGCCGGGGGGAACGTGACCCTCCCCTGATGATAGAGAAAAAACGTCCGGTTGTGAGGATGTGGCGAAACCGTGGGGCCGAACAGGCTGAGTGTCAACCTGGCCATGATCCAATGAAGTGGAAGGGGCATCCCACCAAGAGGAAGGGCGGTAAAGTCCGCCGGTCAAAGGCGTAGGAGCGGTAGACCTGGAGGCGGAGGCATGAAAACAGGACGTGGTGTCCAGGGTCGGTAGTTCCAGAGCGGGAATGGCAGACGAGAGGCCTTCCGACGAAAGGGAAGGAGGAGGCGGCAGGCGGGGAGAGAGGGCGGAGGAGAGTCAACTTGCATTGAAGGAACGGGTAGCCTATAAACCTTCAGAGAACCGCGGAGGGCGGAAGCAGCCTAGTAGAAGCGGAGCGGAGGTATGCGGAGGAGAGGCGGGGAAAGCTCAGAACGATCACACACGGCGATTGCCCTAGGAGAAATGATGTCAACGAAACGTTGCCCCGGAGCTTATATAAGCAGACCCTGGCTTAAGAGAACTTTAATCCCATGCCATCCAGCATCATCTAAAAAATGGAGCCACTCCGATGAATACACAAGGTGCTTCAAATCCAGGGATCAGGTTTCTGCAGCGAAGAGACTTTTCCGCGACACTCTCAAGCCGATGGGAGAGTAGACCTGATGCAGACAGTAGGCCCGACACGCACAGTGGGCCACGCCGAGCGCCAGTTTCGAATCACGATTTCCAAAACGATGCAGTTACAAGCTCTCAAAACTATTAGCGCCTGATGAAGACAGATGAAAATATTGTCTGTTGAAATTCGCAAGAATCTGGTGAGGATTACTGTCGTCTGAAATTGGGCATGAAGTCATCTGAACTGACATTTTTACCGTAAGCTACGTAGATTAGGGTAAAAGGTAAAGCTTCAGATTAGAATTTTTCTTTAGTAGACAGTGGCCAGTGGATTGATTATGTTTAGTCGCCAATGAGTACAATCTATAATTTTGCCGCCAGGCATAGTTATGTAATTTATAAGTTTTCCGGGATGTAGCTCCCCCCCTCCCCAGGAACCATCACGGTAATAAATTTAAACAAGTAACATAATAGCCCAAGATTTATTTTTACGGCCAAGCGAGTGACTTTAATCTTAATTTTTTTTTATCAAACTTTGCTGTCAAAATACAAACCTTTTTAAAATTTACCTTTGTATTTTAAAGTTTAGTATTATACAATTTTATGCTGAATTAAATGAACAGGTGTTTCTTACATATTTCGTTAAAAAAGTAATTTACTACTTTAAGCGTGGCTGTTATCAGTTAATCATGTCTGGTTTTTAATCGGTTTTTATCTGTCAGTAATGTCTGAATTTAAATTTCTTTTAAAGCATGAATATAGCCCAATCAAACTATTAATTAAATCGAAAATGCAAAAAAATATTTACATCTTTAGCCATGGTTATCAGTTAGGCATGTCTGGTTTTTCAGCTGGTTAGCTATTCCTAGCATTTATGTCTGTCTGCATTTAAATTTTATTTAATATTTTAATAACACCAAACAAAACATTTAATTAAATCTCAAATGTAAAAGAAATAAAATAATTGTTTAAAAAAAAATAATCAACTTATGTTATTGTTGATTAGTTAGTCCTACTTCTGGTAGGCTAGGACTGACGATCTTAAAAGCTCTGTTTACATCGTCTGACAGTGGCTTCATCTGAAAACGAAATTAAACCAGATCTCAGCAGTTTCTACAAAGAAATGAATCTTGAGTACTTAATCTTAACACCTACCAAATGAAGTGAATGTTTAAATCTTTAAAAATAAAAATTCAAAGGTGAATAAATTATTTGTCCGTGCGTTAAGCCTAACTAAGAATGACGTGATTCCCGGGAAAACATGCCTCTAGTTAGGCCTAATCAGCGCGGTTGGCATTTTTTTTTGCTATCAGGTGAAGGCAAGTTACATCGGATTAATATTTTTTGTTTCTAATGCCAGGAATAATGACTTTGCCAGTAGGTTCTGTATTCATGTTGTGATCAAGGCTTGGATCAACAATATCGGTTCGGTATTTTCAATAACTAAAACGTGACAGTAGTAGCCAACTTTGGCGAGTGCAATAGTGTCTTATTGTCGCCAGCTATCACGTTTTAGCGGCCAACTGGCTTGTGGTGACCGTTAGTCTGAAGCTTTAGTAAAAGGGATGTATATACACCAACAACAAAAATAAAAAAATAAGAGACAACTAAATACACAATTATGAGAAAGCCAAGCTAGGCTGCAGAGTCTGCGTTCGCTCAGGAGCTTCGATCTGGCAGCAAAACGGCAGCACACAGGATGACTTCATGAGCCCTTTGCCTTAGCGCTTTGACGTCGAGTGCTGCATGGAGCTTACACCATATCTACCCAAACACACTAAAATACCAGGGCCTGCACCTGGTTGATTTTAGTTTTTATTGCCTATAAGAAAATATACATTACTTTTTTTGATAGCAGTTCCCCCCTTTTGAGCTAATTTCCCCTAGAACTTGAAAGTTGACTTCCGTGCTGAGCTCGTAATAGTACTGCGCTCGCGTGGGCTGGGCCAGTCTACATAAGCACGCCGCGCCAGCCTGACAGTATCATTTCTTCCCATACCAGAACCTAGTCCATGGAGGGGAGGCTGGGCGGGATGTAGGTAATGTATATTTTCGTATAGGCAATAAAAACTAAACTCAACCAGGTAGAGGCCCTGGTATTTTCGTCTTTTTATAGCCGACGAAAATATATATTACCTTTTTTATAGCAGACTTCGTCACCTAGGAGGGCTAGGTTGGAGCCTTCCCGCACTATGAGCCAGCGCCCCCAAGGAACAAGTCCCGGTGAAGACAACCTTAAAGCCTGAACCATGCCCACTACGGATTATCTGAGGTGATTAAGTGATATTATCAGAAAATGGCGAGGCATCCTACCGAGGTACCGTTTGAGCGAGAGGTTAAGAATGCGACCTGTACAGTTGATAGCAGAAATTACGAGGGCATTATAAACATTATTGTTATAATATCTAATAAACAGGATCGCAAGTAAGGAGTCCAACCACCTAGGGGGACAAGGTAAAATCAGTAATAAATATAAGACCTGATTACCTTGTTGAGGAAGAAAGTTGATTAATGACTTGGATTCGAGGTTTCTTGGCATAACGAGGTGGGATTGGACCGCTGGAATAAATTGGCGAAAGTCCATGTAGGAGGAACCGAAAGCTGACGGCGTCACAATGTATGGGTGCAGAAAGTGTTCTTGAGTAAGAATGATTATCATTTGGGATCGAAGATGTACGAAATGCCAGGAAAGTTGAGTGAAGATAGGAACGAGTGAATGGCGAGTCCACGTTGTCCGATGGTCCTCCAATTGCTGGGAAGGCTATGGAAACAGGTGTCTCACCGATCCCCAGAAAATGACAAGGAGTATTGGTTGTAGGTTAGTGGTTACCGGCCCGTTGATGACATGGGGAGCAGTGGGGATTGCTAGAAGGTAGAGCAGAGTGTAGGGCGATCCCATGAAGTACCAAAAGAAAATCTGGAGTGTCGTCAAATTGCCAGACAGAATAACTAGATAGTCCATGAAAGTTACGGGATGATACTTCCGACTAGTTTAGTAGCCATGCTTCTGAAGCAAAGAAGGGGGGATCGGTAGAAGGGGAGCGTTCCATTGTTGCCGTAGCAGATAGATCATGAAATGGTGAAGGTAGAGGAGATGGAGCGGCCTCGTGAAGAGAGGCAATCGTAGGAGACGGTTTCTGCGAGGAAAGCAAGGGAATCGTCGGAGAATGGAATTGTGATGTGGAAGGCACATTATGAAGGTGACATGTACGCGATCTAGCGCAATAGTATGCCCGCCATGGTGGGGAGGACGGGATTGGGGAAACCCAACGTCGGTTGTCTTTTAGTAATGCATAGTTAACACGTAACACGTGATAACGGCGTTGTAAGATCTCCAATTCATTGTTGTAGGCTTTGTTTGCTGCACGAAGGACTGTGTTTTCGGCGTGAACATCATCGGTATTTGCTGCCGTTGCTTGGAGTGTAGGCACGGAGGCAACCGAAGCACGAAGAGTGGCCAATTCAGCTGCAAAACTTTCTGTGAAAGAAAGCACAAAGCTTATATTAAAGTCCAGGTTTCCTTGATCTCTTGCCGACAAGTGAACTTCATGAGTAAGTGCTTCACGTAAGGCCGAGGCTGGGGAAAGGGTGCAACAGGTGGCGTTGTTGTTGCGGTTAGCGCAATTTCAGGCAACATTGAACTGTTGTCGAGTGGATCGGGAATCGGTGACGCAACCGAGGGAACAGTGGTTCGTGGTTCGTGAAGAGACGGGCTTTTGAGGAGCAAGAGGTTGTTTAGCCATCTTAATGCGAACCGGCTTCTTTGGGATGGACGAGAGAGGCAATCGTAGGTCTTTTACGTGGTTTCGATGGAGGAACAGACTTGGGTTCTTGAGATGACAAAATTGGTGGAGGATTCGTTGAAGCTTGTGCAAGTGCTAAGGCCTTTTTCTGTGCTGCACGTAAAGCACGTTAACGAGAATGTGTCTGTTTCTGCTGAATAGCAATCCACTTTGTGGGGGAGATTGTAAGACAGACTCGACACTTTTTCTGATCCCCGTCGCATTTTCTATGGTTTTGGCAACAAGGGTGTGGATTACAATGCACTATATTACTCGTAAATCCGAAACATCGGCAGGGTCGAGGTGAGGGCACGTTAGTAACTTGGACTGGTGACACGTGAACCGGGGGTAATGGATCTTCACGAGACGACGAGTCAGACATGTGGTAGCGAAGCGTGATAGAGATGAATAGTACCGTTGAAGGGCGGGAAAGCAGACAAAGAGCCAGAGTACTGCGCGCCCCTGGCATCTTGATTAGAAAGTGACGGCCAAGGGCAGGATAATCGGGGAATCGTGGGTAAAGTGGTAATCGTTGTGGCAACCGAATACTGGTGCAGAAGAAAGGATAGGCATTAAGGTCGTAATGTCGATATCAAGATTAGTGCTTAAGGCAGTAATCAAGTTTGGTAGAGTTTGTCTGGTAGAACCCCCCATTACTAAGGAGGTAGCTTCGATACGGAAACCGTTCGTTATGGGTGTGAGATGATAATTAAAGTCTGGTTAAAGGGAACCGCAAAGGGCCCTGTAACCACAAGAAATTTGACGGAGCCGACAGGTTGAGCTGTGAAGGACGTCCGGTTGTGTAGTGGAGAGTAAGGAAAACACCTTCCCAGTGTAGGATTTATAATTGATATTGCCTGGAACCTGCTGGCACACAGGAGCCAGGACCTGGAGGGAATCGGGAATCGAGGACTGAGCGGTCTCCCTCGTAACAATATATGGAATCGACAGGTTGAGTGTCGTGGAAGCTGCACAGATACGTGAGCATAGGGGTTGCAGGTCGGAGAAGAATCTTCAATCGCGTTCAAAGCGAAAGTGCATCATGAGATAACGACCAGCAGGAACCGATGCATCGACAACAAGAAGTAGACGGCACGCGGATTGTGGTCCGAAACAGGGCCCCGACTGGGTGCATGGGCCCAGTCCGAGCTGTGACGATCGTGACAGGAAACGGAATCGGACCAAACATAAGTCCTACAAAGGTACAAAAGTGGTGCTTGGGATCAGTAAGACCACAGTGGATTGCAGTATGTAAAGGACCCGGATCGTGCAGTGGCCTTTTCCATGGAGGCTGCGCAGACACATACGTAGGGGGTTAGAGATCATTGATTGACTGTGATGCATGTATTGTGTAAAGAGGCCAGGACGATGGTTCACATTAGGAACCGATGTACCTACGTCAAGATGGCAGAAAGCTGGAACGTGATCCACAAAAGGGCCCAGGCTGGGTATATGGGCCAAGTTCGAGCCTTGGTGTTCGGGAAATGAAGCAGGATCGGACTGAACTGGGTCCTACAAGGGCTGGAAGCAACAGGGAAGTCACGTAGTGACGTAGGAAGGCAGCGGTCCACAGTCTGTAAAGAGCCCGGATCGTGCAAGGGCCTAGTTCAGTCTTACCGATGTCAATACAGGAACAGAATCGAGATGAGGGATATTTTCCGAGACTTTATGTCCAACTTGATTAACACTCATCTTCAC